>VYZU01079772.1:0-26647 GCA_013401355.1 Ceyx cyanopectus
CACTGGGTGCATTTTGGGTCCTTCTTTTGTTATTAGTGCTTGGAGGCACAGTCAGGCCAGCAGTACATAGAGTTAATTATAAGTATGCATTAATGCATGAGGAAAAAGATTCTTTTAGAAATAAAAGATATTCTGGAAGACTGTCTCCCGAGGCACTGTATTGGCATCAAAATCCTTCAAAACTAACAAAGAAAAAACAGCAGAGCAAGCACAGTTTCTGAAATAAAAAAAATAATAAAAAATTAAAATAAATTTTCCTAACAAATATAGTATCTATAAGAAATGTTCAAATCTGGTCTTCCTTACAGAACTGAACAAACATACTAAAACTAGTTATGTTTTAATTTCTCCCTGTCTCTTTTTTTTTCCTTTTGATTTCTGCTCTTTGAGGAGTGCTCAGCATTTACTCTTGGCAGTAGTTTTATTTACACAGAGAAGGCTTACCTCCATAAAAGGAACAGGCTTACACACCAGATTTCAGTGAAACTAGACTTTTGTTCTCTTTTTTTTTTTTTTTACTGGAGAAAGATACCAGGATTTTGAGAATTATTGTTGCAAGAATTTTACTGGTTAAGAACTGAACTCAAACCTCATCTCAGTCAGTTAGGGATCTCCCATTAACATCCGATTTTTTGCTCAGAACATCATATATAATACATTGCTGCAAAAGTGTACTATACTTACAAGGTGTAAGGAATAATACAACGGAGCCTACTTCTTACCACTGTTGAGACTAGAAGCTAAAAAGAAATGAATAAAGTAACTGGAGATTCTGATTTTGGGAAGCACATGCCTCATACAATGCATCTCTACACATGTTACAAACAGGTTATGAATGGATGTGTCATGTTATTTTGGCATGTTGGCACTTTAAATTTAAAATATTATTTAACAAATGACAACGGATGTGCCATTCCAGTTAATATGTTTGTGTTGTTTTATCTAAAAGCCTCTGTTATGGGTGAAGAAACTGAAGTTACTAGTGAATTTTCCAACCAAGAGGCAAAGGAAATGGCTAGCAGACAATTATGAAACCTTTTCTGTGAAGTATAAAAGATAAGACATTCTCACATCATATTTTCAATCACAAGAGGAAATCTGGTGTTTATTGTATAAGAATAATTTGTTTTTGATAAACCCCATTCATCTAGAATATGTTATTGATTAGGTATTCTAGTGGTTTTAGCAACTGTTAGGGTTTTGAAAAGACACAATGATAGTACCATGCACAATAAATGTAATAATAGCAAATTCTGGATCCTAAGATGATATGAAGGTTTTTTTCTCTTTGATTTCAAAGTTGTTGTTGCACATCAGAAAGGCAGAACATTGTACCTCTTACTATCAATTTTAAGAGATGTTTAGCCAATTATTCCCATAAATCCATTCATTTTGTTAGATGCCCAATAACTGATGCTATCATTATATTACATGCAAAAAGATTAGTGACCCATAAAATTAGCTGATACTGTGACTGGTGATATGTTAATAGGATAAACTGAAGGTGACACATATGCTAACATTTGCTAAAATCTCTGCTAAAATTATTTATCTGTGTGAAGGATGGTGTTCAGTTATGAACATTTTCAATGTTTTACTTTTTTCGGCTGAAATCTGATCTACTTATTCTCAAATGTGAGATAGTATTCTTATGGAGAAGCTTGTCATTTTCTAGGGTGGGAGAAAGTGAGAAAGCCTTTTTATTCAATCTTCATCTGACCAGTGTTCAGATTACAATGAAAACTACTGAAAAATTTAAATTTGCCAGAGACATAGTTCTGGAATGTAAATATGCCCTTCATTGGTCTGCTGAAAAATCAGATTTAAGATTATAGTGCTTTAATAACATACTTTATACCGAGACAGTAAATTACATTAAATGGATAAAAGCAAAAATCTTCCATTTTTTATGGCACTATACTTCTATGAATATATTAAATAAGTGAATATTGATTAGATGATGCCTCAGGATTCCATTAGCTATGAAGAGGCAAGCACAAAAAGGTGGGTGGAATTTAAATTGAGGATTGCATCAAGAACTGTGGAAGGTTGTATGAATGTAGTCTGGGCCCCATAATATAATTCACCTTGTTGCATGCTGCAGAAATATCCACAGGTTATATATATATATATAAAATTTATTATATGCAAGGAAATATCCATGAAAGAACTGTTGGCTATTAGGATTTTACAGTGTTCATGGTACTCTTATTCCTATGCAAGCAAGTTGACTGGTTTTGCCCTTGCACCCCACGTTTTTTTTTTAAGCTTTTGTCATTTTCAAGCATATTTGCAAAGAGATAAATATCATAAAGATAAATATATTACATAAAAGTGGATGGTAGTAGGAAAATACTACTAGAGTACAATTATCATGCTCAATAATTTCTGAATCCATTGGGTAGTTTCTATCATTAAGGATGACAGCATGTTTGGCATTTTGAAATACCCTGCAGCAAGAAATAATAGCCCTGTGTTGATATATGCAGAGTAAACAGAAAATCTCAGTGTAATGCTGTTGAACAGTCAATTAACCAGGAGAGACACAATTCCCTAGCAAGACAGGTTTTGTTAGCTCTCAGAACTACTTGTTTAATCCGATTGCCATGAGATACCAAGGCAAATACCTTACAAACCTTTGCCACACATCCTTTATCAAACAATCTGTTGTACAAAAAAACTGAGGTTGGTTTGACCAGACTGATTTCACATCTTAAAGTTTCTTTTTTTGCTATAGATTCACTTTTTTACCAGTTTTTCCTGTTATGAGGCTCAGGCTGATGCCATGCTAAAATATCTATCAGCCAGTGCACTAACCTTTTCTGAACATTGACATAACATTAACACTGTTTTTGTCTTCTCAAATTTCCTTAGTAATCTGAGGCTTATTAAAAATTAACCTCACCCATTTGTTCTCTAATGCCCACACCTCAGAGGTTTTCAGTTTAACATCCTTCTTTACTAGGGATGGGCTGGCAAGTACTTCTTTGACTTCTTATGAAATTAGATATTTATTGAGTTCTTCTGCCATTTCTACATAATTATTTAAACATCTCCTTGATTATATGTCTTATTAATGAGACCCATGTCAAAGTGCTTTCCGAATTATTCATGGTAGTTTGTGGTGATGAAACCATGGAACATAGCAGAAGACGAATGATTTTGTGGTTAAGATATTCCTTAAGCATTAAGAGATGTGGGTTTTAGCCCTACAGGTTTCCAATGTGACATTATGAAATTCAAACATTTTTTTTGGTGTCATATGACTACCTCATTCTGGACCTGCTAGTGAAGAATTAAAAGCCTTGCCTGTTGTCCTAGATCTGTTCTCTCTGCTTCCTTCATGGCGCTCTTAATTCACAAAGGCTTTCTATTCTTAGTTCTCAACTTCTTCCTCAAGGCCATGATAATCCACTGCCCTCTCCTATCAAAAGACAATGGAACAGTCTCACATATGCCTCAAGATCTCATGCATCACTGATTTATTGCTTCTCTTCATGTCCCAGGTTATCAAACACGTGCTAGAGAATTGTTATACTGAATTATTTTTCAGCTTTCACAGGGTCTGACCTCCCTCCACTGTGACCTCTTTACTCTTTCCTGCACTCAAATTTACCCATTCCTTAATTTTTCAACTTTTCAGCTTCTTCGGTTTCATATTTTACCTGTAGTTTTTCATTAAACCATTTAAAAAAAAATAATTTGTTAGCTAAACAAATTGGAAACTTTCAAGAGCTTTATCAGATCAGTTATTTTATTCTGTTTCTCTGATTGTACTCTTTTTACCTGATAATATTTGTATATTTCTTGCATTCCAAGTAATCCTGATGGTCATTAAAATGCCTATTACCAGCTTAATGCAAGAAATAAAAAAGGTTCAGGTGACAATGCAGTAGGTCAGATTTAATGATAATTACAGCCAGGGAGGGTAATTTTGCAAGCAAGATTGGGCCCAGCAATAGCAGTACTATATAATAATTGATTGTTGTTTCTGGATGACAGAAAAATGGGTTCACTGTGTTCAGATTCATAAAGATGCCCTTCCTTCTCTTCCTATTTCTGGACATAATTTCAACTGTTATTTCTGAGACTCCCCAAACTAATATTCTGTTCCTCTTATGTCCTATCCATTGGCTTTTTCCAGCTCTCTGATTTCAGGAGGTTTCTGTCTCAGAGAAAACTCTGTTTACAGTTTGAGCTGCAAACTAGATACAGCTAATCCCTGCTTTGGCAACTTAAAGATAACCTGCCCACATGCAAGGAATTGATCTTGGAAAGCACAGAAGAATTAAGAGTTCAGCACTGTGTGGAGCTCAAGCATGGGGAGTATTTATATAATACCCTCGTGTAAGCTTACAATTCCTACTTTGTGCTTTTGCAACAGGGAGCACAAATGTGCCCCACACAGCACCCACAGCACGAAGCCTTTTTCTCCTTCCACTCCACTGGGTAGTTTAATACAGAAAAGATGATCTCAAGGAGGAATCTCCGAGTAGAGCTAACATGGATCAACTGCAACCAATGAGACTCAGTCAACTAACTAGGAAAGTAAAGGACTCTTAAAAAAATGGAATATTTATGTGGGGATAGATCTAGGAATTGCACTAGGACCCTGGCAGGGGAATGCAGGGACTTGAAGCACATTTACAGTCTATTAAGGCCATCTATCCTATTTATTACTACCTGGAAGTATGTACAGCACAAATATAAATAAATTTGTGAGGACTTTCCTGGGTTTTGTCCAATACATTTACTGCTACAGGAAACATTTTACGACTGGAGTGTGCTCAGTTTCAGTTAAGGGCAGAGGAAATAAAGTTACTTTTCATTATTAATTTTCTATCTTCTACTTCCAGCTGCACCCTTTCTGATTTTATATTTTCAAAATGGTGGGCAGAGAGCAGGAAAAAAACCCTCAACATGCACCCTGCCTGTTTCATAAGAAGATTTTTGCAATTTTTACAGTTTTTTTTTGCAATTTGTTTTGCAGATTACAGACTTACTTTCATAGCCTGAGCAGGGTTTTTATGTAATTGTTTTCATGGAGTCAGCCACGTTTTCACCAGCCACTGCTGGGTTTTATGCCTTTGCTATAAAAGCACTGACCAGGTTTTTAGAGCATATTGGCCAGCAGAATGTGTAATGGTGCCAAGTGACAAAATCTTTAGGCAATAGCTGCAGCCTGTGCTCCTCATTCTGATTGCTCCCTGGGAGAACTTCCAGAGGACTGATATTTCTTGCTCAGCTAATATTAGGCTTTAAATGCTCCAATTTAAATATTTTGGGAACAGTGAAGACTGAAGAAAACGAGGCATTGGTCACTGTGCATCCTCTGAGGGAGGCTGGAGAAGGGACAAGTGTGGAAGCAACATTCAGCCCCTATCAAACACCCCCTTATTCATTTAGGATGTCTCTTTTTTCTCCTAATCACAGAAGGTAATTCTTGAATATTGTCTTTATCATCAAATCTAGTAACACCACTGTGCTCAGTGCAAACAGATTCATCTGAATATCTTAAAAGAATAAGTCCTTTCCTTTATCCATATATATTTTTTTCCCCGAGCAGTAACAATCAGGATAGCGAGTACAGTGGCCATTACTGGCATATGGATCTATTTCAGGTCCCTATATTTCCTTACTTACAGGGCTCCTCCAATATTATATGTATTTCTCCATTAAGTCACCATTTTAAAGATACCATCAAATAAATAAATATGATTAAAAAAAAAAATCAAATTTTTTTTTTACTAAGTTGGAAAACACACAAATCCTCTAGAGTGCACATGGGATGCCCCATACAACTCTCAGACACAGATGTGAACTGAAATTGATTATGACAGTCCTCTCTACATGTGAAAATTGAGATTAAAGGCAACACACTTGAAATCCAGAAACTACTTTAATGCTCAGATACTTACAGGAGCCCTCCCTACACACCCTGAGATAATAATAGCTGATACTTTGGATTTTGAATGGATGATATTTTATATCCAAATGCTATTTTTTCTTAATATCTGCTATGTGAATGCATACTCCATATAACCTGCTAAATGTGCTCTTCACTGTAATACTGAAACTGCTTTGTACTTAATATAGCTTTTTTTTTTCTAAGGTGTATAATGCCAAAGTCAGTCCTCAAGAATAATTGTTGGCAATAACACCTCATTGATAGCAACAATGGCAAGAGGAAAATTAGTTCCTATTTGTCCCAGCCAGGAAATGCCAGGGTTTCTCAATCGCTTGGCATGATACACCTTGCCTCTGCTTCCCACATGGGTGTTAATGTACCTGCAACTAAGGCCACATTGTCTTGCAAACACAAGGTGAAGTACCTTTGGCTCTGACACCTTTGCTTTCTCCTTCCTCAGGGTAAATCCTTGACATAACTCAGGACAACAAAAAAAGTTTAATTTCACTGACTCTGCTGTGTTCCTCACCTCATTCAGCCCCCTGCTTGCTGTAAACCATGATAAGATCCCATTGCAAACTCCCAGCAGTTGACTAGCCAGTATCATATTGGTTTTGCACTTACCTGTGCTAGCCTGATTTATCCATTTCCAGCAGTGCACAGCCATCAACTTGTGCTCTGGTATAATCATCTTAATTTAGAACTGTGACAAGGTTCTCCTAGCAGCTTCAAGAAAGTCTGACCCCTCACCTGATACCTCTCCTTTCACTTATATCCCAAATGGTATGATCCCATTCGGGCCTGGATAGGCTGGAGAGGTGGGCCCAGGTGAACCTCATGAGGTTCAACAAGACTAAATGCAGGGTCCTGCAGCTGGGAGGGAACAACTCTCACTGTCAATATTCCCACCCTCACTGTCAATCCAGGCTGGGGGATGAGAGGCTGGAAAGCAGCTCTGCAGAAAAGGACCTGGGGGTGCTGGTGGATGAGAAGCTGGACACGAGCAGCAGTGTGCACTGGCAGAGCTATTGCATTATTTTTGAAGCAAGTCCATTCTGTAGTGAACATGCCACACTTTTCCTCTAGGCTTAGGAAACCCATAAACATCTGTTTCCTGCCTAATCTTGAAAAGAGGACATTTTCTCTAAGGTTTAGACTTCCACTTGTGATGGAAAACAGATCTGCATTGCCTCTGTGTTGGAACTGTGAAGTAGTAGGAAGGTGTCACACAAAAGCCACAGTCAGTTCTTAGGGATCACAGTTCCTGACAGTGGGAAATACGCAGCATGCACCCACAGACCTCAGTGCTGAGCACACTTAAACACACAGCATCTGAGTGTAGGAATAACTATTTGAGGTGTGTGGTATCTCCAGCACAGCACTGTATAAACCTGAGGACAGAGCCTGGGCTCATCCGAGGAAGATATGGGTGCTCACACTGCAGTTGAAGCCCTTGATATGTTCTCTAAGTATTTCCCTGCCCTCAGCCTGTAGAAATGTTTGGGGAAATGTTCTGACATGTCATTCATAGCTATAAAGAATACATTTTTATACCAGAAGTTATTTTTAGTATATTGGCATTTTCCAACTACTCAGTTAAATGAGCGAAGGATGCTCCCAATACTGGGAGAAAGCTGAACACACGAGAGCTCAAGCTGCTAGAAGTTGATCTATTCATCAGAAATTTGCCTTCTTTATGATGACTAGCAACTGTGAAATGAAAAAGCAGAGACATCGCCCATGCAAATCAGATCTGATCTTTCAATCTCACAAAGCATTGTAAAAATGGCAGAGAACAGATTTTATCAGGGAAGGCTTAGTAGAGACTCCTCTCTTTTTCAGTTTTGTTGGTGATAGAGCTGAGTCCTCAGACTTCAAGAGGTACTCCAGTGCTATCTCACTCTTTCTCCTGCTCTTTGATAAGTCACTGACTTTCAGGCAGCCACACTGAGTGCCTCAGAGGTACTCAACACTTAAAGTCCTGGGCATGAAAAGAATAACGTTTCTGAATAATGGCCATTTTATGCATTAGAGTCTACTACACACTATGTTAGCCAACTCATACATCAGCTGAAGTAACAAAAAAAATCAGAGCTGAATTAAAAAATTTAAAAATTCTGCATTGTGTTACCATGCAGAATATATGCAGATGTTTCTCTCTGGAAAAATTCTGTGAATTCCAAAGCTATAGCCAGCCTAGCCTCTTAGGAGGTACACCTTCTCATATGCCACGTGAAAGAAGAAGGTTTGCTCTTAAGAACATATTCCTTCATTATCTTCATTATTCTTTAGGCAGTGCTATATTCTATATATTCTAGTGCAATATTCTATATTGCAAAATCATGACCCCTCTGCAAACAAACAGCACAGCAATCTGATCCCAAAACATAACCTAGCTCTCAGTTTCAAAGCACTCCAAGCAATAACAAAACATGGTACGATAACCTTTCCTGGAGTTTATTTGTAAAGATCATCTTTGTTTTCCATAGTTTTCTGTCTTGGAAAAAAAAAAAGGAAGATGAAAACTCAGATGTAACCACAATGTCAGTGAGAGTGAAAAGCCCTGATTAATTGTCAAGAGTAAACTATACTGAACAGCAACTACAACTGCACTTTTTAGGCATCTTGACTCAATCTTGAAATGGTGTCCCAAAGGAGAGCAGCAGAGAGCAGGTCTGACTGCAGTGTGTGAACATGCAGTGGTGGGAACAGAATTCAAAGCTCATAGCCCCTAAAATCAATTGATTGCACCAGAGTAACTGAGAGCTGAATGTACTGTACCTTTCACATTGGAAGTCCCACCTTGAGTAAAGCAAGGAAGAAATATATGCTACACACAAAGTGTAATGCAACTGATAGAAACCAGGCATTTTCTGTGATAAAGATATTGAAATATTGGTATTTTGTAAAGAATAAAGCTGAATTTTAAACTGTTGCAATTGTTTTACAAGGCACTGTTGAAATTGCGTAGCTGTTTGTTAAAAGCTATTTTCCTTTTATTAATGCAGAGCTAGAGGCTGCAGCAAGGGCTGAACAAAAGTTGGAATTTCCATCCACTTAGGGACGAGAACTCAAAATATCAACATGCACTATGGAACAAAATGTTCTGAAAAGCATGGACTCAGAAACAATTGGACATTTCATCTTTTCCCAGCTGAGCACAAAAGCTGCATATTTCTGCAGTGCTGCACTGCCTGCTGGAGCTTGGGGACTGAATCCCTGTTGTCCTTCTGCCCTGGGTGGGCAAGGCTGTGGGATCAGGCCACGTCCCCAGCACCACAGCAGAGCTGCAGGGATGACAGCAAGAGGAGTATAGAGTGCCCTTGCAGATCAGAGTCTAGTCCAGGTGTTCACTGCAGGGGATGGAAGAGGCTGAAACTGCAAACCCAGTTACACAATACAGTGTTGTTGCAGAAAACAGGTTTTCTACTAAAATATCTTGTCTCAGAGAAAAGCCACTGGGGCAGTTTTCCCATAGAGAGGCTGTGAGAATGTTTTCCCCACAAGAAAGTAATTCTGACCCAAAGCAGCCAGCTTGGTGTTCTGATGCTGTTAGAAGCCTTACACACCTAACTAGGTGAATGGTGCTTATTCAGATAAACCAAGTGTTCCTGTCTCCATCTCACAAACCCAGCACTGATGCACCATTAGCAGATACATTTTCCCCTCTCCCAGTGCTGTGTGTACACTAAGAAACTGAGAAGGCTTAGGCTAGGCTCCCCCAGCTTGCTTTTTGGTCTGCACTGTCTAGCAGTGTCTGGGCATGGCTTGAAAAACTGATCCCAATAAGCTGATCAACCAACTGATGCAAATGTGTACCCCTGTGGCAGTCAGAATGGACAGTGGGGCTGGGCTGAGAACTTCAAATACTTACCTGAAGGGTTTTTTTTGAGCTGTCATTGCTGGAGCCCAACTCAGCTTTCCACAAGGAGAAGCAGTCATGTCAGGTGAGCACAGACAAAGGAAAAATATTCTCAGCTGGGCACTTCAGAGTGCCTCCTGTCAGGCTGGAAAAGCCATTTCAGAGGTGGCTTGCTTGAGAACACACTGAAAGTCTGTGGGAGAGCAGGAAGGCAGCCCAAAAAGCCTGATGTCAGTACAAATGATTTAGCTCTAAGAACTTCTTTCTCCTCTGGTAGATGTTTGCCTTATTAATGTAGTATTTTCTCTGAACATTCTATAATTGAACCAGGTTCCTGGAAATGAGTATGAAGTACTGAAGTTACAGAACAGAGTATGTATGTACTTAAAAATTGAAAGGAGAATTTCTATCTGAAAAATGCTTCATTAAACCTTAAACCTTCTTCCTCTAGTGAAAATTAAAGGGTTGTTTAGAACAGCCTGCCTTCTGCGTTGTTATCAAAAGGTACATCAGATGTTGAAGTGCAATTAAAATCCTGTGGGCCCAATTTTGAAGCTAATAAAAATCTGCATAAATTGAGTTCAGTGGAGCAATATTGATTTTCAGCACCTGAGGGTCTGTCCCTTACCTTAAAATTTTATTATTTTTTTTTTAAGTGTTCATTTCCCGTGGCAGAAAGAGAGCAGTCAGTATGAAAGGAAAGATGCACATCTTCAAGACCTTACAAAAGTAAAAGTGGCCATAGGGAAAATGGAATCTTTAATGCAGACTAACCCCAATAAGTGTAGGTGGTTTTGTTTGGGTGTTATTTTGGTTGGCATCCATAGTTATGTAAAAAGGATGAAAATACCAATCAGAATTAAAGCTTTGCACAGTCTGCGAGGCATTTTTATACAAGATTATGAGATAGGCTTACTAAGGACATTTTCAAAAGCTTGTTTCTTACTAAATGAAAGGATGGCTCTTCCTCCAGTTGGCATTATTGCAGGTTGGTGCCACCATTTCAAACGTGAGTACAGCTTTAAGTAAATTGACCTGCACTTTAACATGGGGTCCTCCTTGGGGTCACATCAATGAAGTAAAATGAATATAAAGATGTACCCAAGGGACTGAGAGAGTGTACACAGTACTTACTACATGTAGCACTTAATTTGTTCTGGTCCATTGATTCTAAATACATATATAGAGATGCAGTCTGAATATCCATATTTTCATCATCAAGCACTTGCTAAATGATGGTCTTGTGGTACTTTATCAGTAACCAAGGATAATATTTGATATGATCAAATGCCAGCTGTACTGACTGTGTTTTCTCTCCTTTCTAAATGACAATGGTTGGCAAAGGAGCACACTGATGAAATGTTAGAGTTTGAGATGGATTTCACTAATTTAAACCGATGTTTTATTAATTATTGGCTGCACCTACATAGCAAAAACGTGTCCTGTGTCACAAATCAAATGGTTATTTGGCAGACAGATATTTGAAGTCTATAGCGTCTGTGTAACTATTTGATCATTCGGAGATGACAATATAAACCTTTTACTGGAACCAGTGTCCTGAAACTATTCAGACAGTAAACAAAGAAGGGCGAGGGGGGTGGGGGGGAGGGAAAAAAAAAAAAGCAAGTCTTTACCTGTTACTACCATCTAGTGGTAAAAAAAGAAATAAAGGACGTGTTTGCAAACAGTCTGTGGGAAGGATGAGGCTGGTGAATGGAATGAAACCAGAGTATTGTTATCTGGCAGGCACTTGCTCCCTCCAACTGCAAACACACACATTATCCATCACTGCTACACCACACGCTGCTCCTGGCACCGAGTCAGCACAAAACCAGAGACACAAGTAGAAATATCAGTCAGGGAAACAGTCCTCTTGAATGACAATTCATGTCTTTGCTTGATAAAAGTCTATGAGTTAAGATTTTCCATCCACGGACATCTTGCATTCATAAATACACAATAGCTAACAACTCGGGTGAATTAATTAGTTGAGAACTTGGGTGTTCTCTATTAATTAGAAGAAAACACCAGGCTCTCAAGTGAGAGAACATCTCGCTCCAGCTGCACTTTATCAGGTCCTTGGAAATTGCCAGTCTACTTAGGCAAACTTCTACCTCCCAGGAAAACAAGTTTATGTGTCTGAAATGCAAATCTAGGAAAGAATGTACTATATTTCGGAGGAATAGAGTGAAATAATCGTGGACTTTACAGCTGCCTTGCACACTGTTTTGGCTTCGAGCTGTGTTCCCTTCAGCTTACAGATGAGCTGCTTCTCAAGGTGATTCACATCTCTCCCCAAGCTGGTTAGGAAGATTTTCCAGTTCTTTCAAGCTGCCTCTGTCCCCACTGCATCCTGCTTTCCCTCCATCAGTAATAACCCTAATGCTTTACAGCTGATAGGAAATTCAGTAGTAGACTTAGATGTTTACAAATATGTAATGCAAAGGACTTGAGGAAACATCTAGTATACAAGATGAGAACAGTGCAGCTATGCATTTTTAAGTTAATAGTTACTGGACAAGAATAATTAGTTGTTATACATTGGAAGAAAGAAAAAAGCTGTCATTGTTCCCCAGTGACTTGGACTGAAGTCAGCTGCTGCTCTCTCATATTCTGTAGGGTTCCTGATACATATGGATGATGCTTTGCAGCTCCTGCAAGCTTCAGTAATTATTTCATCAAGGCATCAACTTCAGTGTCAGGTGTAATTGGAATAATGCATACCATACCTCCAGCCACCACTGCCTTGGGTGTCCTTGTCTCACCTCTTCCTCTTGCCTGAACCTTTTCCTTCCAGATATCTCTGAGTAATCACAAGTTTATGTATCCAAGTTCAGACCATATTGGTGCTGTTTGGGAAAGCCTGGTTTCAACTTTAAAGTCAATGCCTACAACAAATTAGAGGAATCAAGTGAAAAAGAACAATCCCTACCCTTCCAATTAAAAAAAATAAATAGAAAACCAGAAATCAACCCTTAAATGTATGCTTTCTTTAAAACTTAATATTTCATTGAACTAAATAATGGCTTTAAATGGACCTTTAAGATCATCTAGTTCCAAACCCCTCACTGGACAGGGACACCTCCCACTAGACCAGGCTTCTCAAAGCCTCATCCAACCTGGTCTTAAATACTTCTGGGGATGTGGTGTGCACAACTTCTCTGGGCAACTCGTTCCAGTGTCTCACCTCCCTCACAGTAAGGAACTTCTTCCTAATGTCAAATTTAAATCTACCCTGCTCTAGTTACAATCCATTGCCCTTTGTCCTGTTACAAGAGGAAATGGCCACGAGTTGTGCCAGGGGAAGTTCAGATTAGATATTAGGAAGAATTTCTATACTGAAGGAGTAGTTAAGCACTGGAACAGGAATGCCCAGGGAAATGGTGGAGTTACCATCCCTGCAGGTGTTCAAAAAACACCATGATGAGGTGCTCCAGGACATGATGCAGTAGGATAATGGAATGGTTAGGGCTGGAAGGGGCCTCCAGAGGTGACTTAGTGCAGCCCCCCTGCAGTGAGATAGATTGTGTTATCTCACTGTCCTCCACTTCATTCTCCCCACCTTTGCCTGTTTTTCACCAGTTTAGCCAGAGGCATCACAGGCTATGAAGTCTTACAAATTTTACAACAATCAGGGACTAGGTAGAGAAAACTGACCTTATCAATGCTCCTTCTGAATAAAAAGAACAGAGGATTTGATCGTGGTGTAGTTGTAGTTAACAGGAGCCATCAGGCAGGCAGTGTGTCTGTCTGCAGCCCTCTGTCCTGCTTGTGTCACCTCCTGCCTGGCCAGTAACCCCTGAGAGGGAGATGGGGGAAAAATATATGGATATATCATCATTTTCTAAAGTGCAAAGCTATCAAAAGTATATGTATGCTGCAGTTTTTTTTATTACTTTCCATTCACCAATAATATTTTTTTTCTTGGATATAAGTGCTCTATGTCACCTTTAGATTTCTTTGTGTTTATTTTAACTCCCTGTTTCTTGCTTGCTGCATAAAGATAATTTATTACCCTCTTCTCCGTAGCTGCTAGATACTCAAGAAGTGCAGTGTCATGTGCAAACTGCATAGGTACTTCTAATTTATTCTCTGTAATCCTACTGCAGTACAGCTTTCTGAAAACTTCCAGCAAGCATGCATAGAAAAAGGGGGGGGATAGAGATGCATTAGCAAAGTATATATATATAATTATACATTATATATATTATATTATATTTATTATATTATATTTATTATATATTTTTNNNNATATTTTTTTCCTCTTAAAAATATTTTTCTGATGCTATCTGGTGACTGCTACTATAGGGAAATAAGTGCTACTTTAACCCCAGATTAATAAGCTTGATGTGGTTGTTACTTGGTGGAATTTCATGGCCTACAGTATGCAGGGCAGATTAGATGATTCTTCTGTCATTTATGAATCTGAATATTTCTGTTTATTGCTTGTTCTCATAATGCTTCCTAACATTTCCAGTGAGGTCATCTGCATGACCTTCAATACTTTCATTTTAGGTTTTTTTTACAGATGTTGTGTCTCTAAAACTCTCATTAGGTTAGAAATTATGGGTACCTAGGGATGCATTTGATATTCTTTGTGACTAGTGAAAATTACTTTACAGGAGTGAGCTATTTATAATTCACAACTTTATTTTTTTGATGTGTGTGGATACATTAGGCTAATAGAAACAGTAGATGTATATTGATATATTTAGGAATTTCTTACATTTATTGGCACCCTCCACTCTCTGTAGCCCCTGCTGCAGGCTTTCTCTGCCACCCAGGGTTTCCCAGACCCATGACTCAGCTCTGATGCAGCACAGCTGCAAAACCTCCACCCAGGCTGCTCAGAAAAAGCTGCAAGGAAGGTAAAATCACATGCAGAAGTAGAATTGTTGAGAGGATCAGAAGAACTGGAAGATTGAAGTGAAAAAACAGCATTGTGGAAAAGATGGGCAAAGCCCTTCAGGGCATATTTAATAGGTATTAGGATAAATCAGCATTGTTAAATGAAAACAATCTGATGACTGATGGAAAGGGGCTCTCAGTCATGGACAAAGACACCTTCAAAACTGTCATCAGGACAAAGAAGGCAAAGAAAGCTGAGTGGATTTTTCTACTACTGGAAGGAAAATTGCAGTGGTAGAAATAAGACATACTTCCACGGGTACATGGGTAATTAGTTTCTGATTAAATTTCATTGTTGAATCAGAAGCTCTATTGCTTGCTAATGAAGGATCAATTTTAGCAAGCATTTTCATTATTATATATAAAGTGTATTATTGCAGCATTTTTGTTAATGCTGAATACTAAGAAGTCATGAAAGGATTTAAAATAATAATAATATTTCAGAAGTATTGGGGTTTCTATATTTGCTTTAATGTTTAACTTATTAAAAAATTCTTCCTCTAACCCCAAGTGCTAAGAACTCATCTCTGTCAAACTTTTATTTAATTTCTTCAGCCAAGGAGTTTAAGAAATTTAGGAAAAACACCAAGTACCAATGAGTCAAAAATTGCACAGCTGACAATAGCAGCAACAGTGATGTCTCCTTAAACCATGTACAATAAAAGATCTCACTGTACATTTGAAGAGGAAAATACCCTGAAGGATTTAGACTTGTAAAAAGGGAAACAACCAAATGATTGAAGAAAGGAAGATTCTCTCACAGTGTGTCAGATTCCTGACAGATTCAACTGGGGAGAATATAAAATACAATATCAGTGTATTCACTTACTCTTCTGATGTGTGAAACAAAGCAGTCAATCCTGTGTAAGAACATAGGAATCCAGTTCATAATCTAAAGAGAGAGATTAAAAAAAAAAATAAATAAATTAAAAACATGTGTTGCTTTTTTTTTTTTTTTTTAGCAGACAAAATGAATAGAAGTTTTCTCAGCTAAATCTATACCCTAAGTACAACCTTCCCTCACTTGGGAAGCAAAAGGAACACGAACAGCTTCTAACAGTTGCTTTTTTTTTTTAACCAGTCACACAAAAATAATGACTTTTATTTGAGGCTGACATGATATTTCCCTGATCATCTAAAAATGGTTCATTTCATTTTGTCCCTTAGGGAACTTCTGTCACAACAGCATCCTTTTATTTATTTATTTGTTTTACTTTTAATATATTTTTTTTTACTTGATATTCTAGGCTTTTCCAACTTGGTCAAAATAAAACAAATAAATCACAGTTGCTAGAAAATAAAAAGGAAATAAATAGGTAGATAATTTTGTATGTATACATAGAGAAACTATTTTGCAGGAAACTAAATGTTACTTTAGAATCTCATAATTTAAACACTAATTTTAATAAATATAATCTATAAACAATAAAATAGCCAAGGAAATACCTCCCGAAGGATCTTTACAGTATCATGCATTGGTACTTTGCAGAATTTGTGGTCACCCTGCTGCTGTTTCAGAGAAGCATCAGAAGAGGTTCTAAAGGCAGTCGGGGGTGGAAGAACACCTAAGTCCCCAGAAAGTCCAGGCTACAGGAATGAATCTGGTTTCAACCCTAATTTTACTTAAATCCCCTGACTGCACCCTGAAAAGTGTCAATCTCCTGATTTTCTTTTGTTCCAGAAAGGTTTTAGTTGATGAAAGTCTGTGGAGATGTTGTGGGTTCTACTTCTTCTTAAAAAAATACTGCATCTGTCACAGAAATTTCCCCATGCCAACCCCATTGTCAGAGGTTAATGGTGGAATATTGAATGGGCTAAAATAAGTGTAATTTGAAAGCATTGTTCATTGGGCTTTATCAGAGCTTGTTTTTACATTTCACTTGTTAACCATGTTGTTGCTCTGGGGCCTCGTAACAATCTGTGCCAATAGCTAAAACTGTATTTTTCTATCCATTCTTCATTCTGCTCAAAATTACTGCTCTTTCAATTGTAAACAAAGGGTGATTTATCATTGTGGCAACAAGAGGTGGAATTAGCCCGTTGTAAATTCCAGGTAATCTGTTTTTCCATTACTAGCTTTGGTTCAACAGCTAATGAAGGCAGAAGCCAGTACATTAGAGAATAATGGTAAGGTGGTGTTTTAATGAGAACATAACTTTTGGGGCACTAAAGAAGGACATGCAGCCACAAACCCAACTGCAGTGTTGAGGGCTGACCTGACTTTCATCCTCAGAATTATTTTATTTAAATGTGTCTCAGGCTGGCTGTTGTTTCCATGCATAAAGAACAGGGCAGCCCAAGTCATTCAACAGAAAGCAGCAGATTCTTTGCCTCCCTCCAGGCCAGGTATGGTATTGAGATAAAAAAAATCTGTTTATGCATACATCTAGATTCAAATGTACATAGATATATGTTCTTTCTACTTACAAGTGTGTTCTATGTGCACAAACTTTTGTCCTTAATCCACTTGCTCAGGCTTATTTATTCTGCAATTGGATTTCCCTTCAGTTTGTGACATTAAATACCTCATTGCTTAAATAAAATGTCTACACTTCTTTATTTCTAGTCATTGTTTTGTCACTGTCCTTCTTATTGTTTGCTTGTGAAAGTATTCTACAATTCATGCTATTTCCAGATAGCAGTTACCTTCTGCTGTCAAAACCTGCCACACTCCTGAAATTAATCTCTATTACAAAAGCACAGACATAGTTCTAGGGGAATAGTAAAAAATAATAATAAAAAAAGGACTTAAACAGAGGAGCTTTAATTCCTCTGAGCTCCTAATTTCCAACTTGAAGGCCTAAAAGGTAAGTTTAAAATATTGATCAAAAACTGAATCTTGTGAAATCTGGAAACTCACCCAGGCTGGCACTGAATCCTCATCTCACCATCCTCAGTCCAGCAAGACCTCCTGTGCTGACACATGGTAAATGTAATTAATCCAGGGTGCTGGCTTGCTTTCCACCAACACACAAGCAGAAAGCAGATGCTGTGGGGCAGGGGGCCTTGCTCAGTGAGCATGGGCTGGGCTAACTGCATGAGGTGTGAGACAGTGAGCAATCCGGCCATGCAAGTCACTTGGGCTGCTAATACAACATGACTGCTTTGCAGTATCAGCTGACCAGGCTCAACAACACAGCAGGTCCCTTCAGCTCTGTGCAAACATGGTTATTACTGCTGTCCTTTTCAAAAAGGAGATGGTCTTGTTTCAAGGAGTTGAAGGCTCAGATACATTCCAAGAGCTCTGTGCTCTGTTAGGACACAGCATTGCTCTCTGAAATGTCCAGCTCTAGCATAGCTAGCCTTGGGCCAGGCACAAGGTTGGAGCTGCAAGCATAAGCCTCAGAGTGGATGGTGATGCCTCAGTGGAGGTAGGCTGGAGACCCAGCCCAGTCACCCTGCATGCATTGAGGAGATTTCTCTGAGTTTAATAAAAGACACACGCCTTAGAACAATGCTTTTATAGTCACTGTGTTTGAGCAGGCATAATTAGGCCAGGATGATATTCTGTGCTCCTGCTCTGGAAAAGGGGTTGGACTCGAAGATCTCCTGGGTCCCTTCCAACCCCTGACATCCTGGGATCTCTGTGGTAAACTGGGGCTAAATCAGCAAGAACACTTTAAGATGCACATTTGTGTGGTACATATGTTTGCTTCTGAATGCAAGCTAGAACAGAAAGAAAATTAGTAACCTGCAGTGCTGAAAATTAAGTTTAGAAAGACTTGTTGACTCAAATGTATCTTATTTTAAACAACAGTGTTAATCTTAAGGTTTCCAATTATAAGAAAGAAGAACAAGTGAAAATGTCTTTGTGAACATTATATTCAAATGTGAGTAATTGAGGAAATGAGAACATTCTGTTCCTCAGTGGTACTGTGTGAGCTGTATAATATTTGCTCAAATTTAGACAGCATGGCAAATGGAATGCAGCTCACATTGCAGTTAGTGAGAAGCATTATTTTCAAAATCAAAAGGGCAATTATGAATGAAGAAAAGAATAAAATTACACAGTGCCATTTTATTGTAGCATCAAAATAGAATCAATGAAGCAAAGTCAGGATTTGAACGAAATCTGGATAGCTGTTATTTAGGTTGGCTGGGTGTTTGTAAGGGTGCCTGACAGAAACAGAGTTCCAGAAATGCTCTTGAAAATGTTATTTGCAAAGTGCAGTTCCTTGTACTTGAGACTTGTACTATGAGTTTTGCATATAGAAGGACAGTCTCTAAACTGATAGGAACTTCTTTGACTTTCCAAATAATCACACAGCGAGAAGTAATACAAGTAAAAGCTGGAAAAGTCCTCCTTTTTAATTTTATTTTATATTATATTAATTTATTAATTTATATTTATATTATTATATTTATAATTCTGGGTAATTCTATAGTGTAGGTCACTTGTCAGAGGATGATTATTTCTTCCTGTATGGTCTCTGGTGAATTGTTTAGCCTAGTTTTTAATTCTCAATTGTTGACACACTGTTTTCCTTGTAAGATAGCCTCAGAGTTCTGGTTAGCTATAGAGCAAGGAAATGTCAGCAGTTGTCTGATTTGTAATGTAATGATAGATGTTCCAAGGTACCCTATTTTGGGACAGAAATGTTCCACCATTGTGACTCCAAAATGTCAAGAGTTTTAAAAAATAATCTTTAGAGGACCCATTATTTTCTCACTCTAATTCAACGGTCATACCATGCATGTGATTCACCTCCTTGATTCACCTCCAGAGCTGTGAGTTTTATTTCTCAGTGAAATAAAACCCAGGCTGCAATGGGAACTGTAGCTGCACTCAGAAGTGTTTAACAACTTGTCATCTCCAGGATGCAGAACGTCTGTGAGACATCAAAACATGGTCCATAACACAAATGCAATAAAAACAATTCTCAGAATACACACGTTTCTATTTATGCAAATAAGAAACATGATGTTGGGAAAAAAGAATAAATGAATGGCTACTCAAAGCTTAGGTTAAAATGTATTTGTCTGCTAATGAAGAGCAGTGAAGTGACATTTCACAAAGACATGGGAAGCTTTGGCTTTAAAAAGTTGAGAAATAGTATCTACAGCAGCACATCTCCCCTTGGCGTGCCTCATAATTCAGCTTTTGAGAAAAATTACAAAGCTTGAAGTGTCTTTTGCCTTTTCTCTTTCCTGACCAATATAGAAGCTACTCACTATAAAAAGTAATGAAGAAAATTCTTCATGGATTGAAGTGAAGCACTGGCTAAAATAAAACTGAGGGACATGGCAGTGACCAAAGAGCATTGAATCATGATAGAAAGCTGAGGCCAGGAGCAGCAAGCAGTTCTGTTCTCACTTCAGTCTGCATGTCTCTTGCACTAGCAGGGTTAGGCTGAGAGTAGCAGTGTGTAACTGGTAGAACATGTAATTGTAGCTACCTTATTACTGGTCACCTTTAGACTTGCTGCATTTTCTTTAACCTTGTGAATTACAACTTCCATAATCTGTCCTGAAATTCATGATGGCATGAGTGGAATAAAAGACAATTTAATTTTGATAGAAATGATGCAGATATTGTAGGAATGCATAGAGTGACCCTGGTCCCAAGGACACAGCCCTCTGGTGTAAGTCATAGTCCCACTCACTAACCACTGTGTGTGATAGAACCAATTGATGTGGGATTCTAATGTTCTGGTCTGACTGGTTGTTAGAGGCTCATGTGGAAGGGATTATGTGATGTGATGCCTGCTGGAGACTGGACTTGATGACCCGTGTGTTTCCTTTTAGTCCTATGATCATGTTAAATGAAGGATCAAATTAACCCAGGATTGAATTAAGTGGGAGGCATTTGAATGGATGAAAACATAATTTTTGGTGAAGGGGACATCTGGGCACAGAAGTCTTCCAGCAGCAGCGTGCTGTTTGCCTCGGACGTGACACAATGTGTTCAAGTACTGGGAATTCAGTGGCATTTTTTTCAGGACAGTGTAGAGAAAGAAACATATTGCATCCTATTAAAGGCTGTCTCCACGCAGGTAGTGTGGTGAGGAGGGGTGTCGTAAGGAAAGACTTATTTTTGATAAGAACATGATATAAAGTTGGAATTTTTTTCCCCCGCTGTTGAAGAATGTGTGATGGCTCTCCTGCTGTCCAGAGAAAGGGAGGGGAAAATGGTGCTGTGCTTATCCCTTTGGTGTGAGCAGCAATAAGCTCCTTTTCTGTCTAGCCAGCTATTTCAGGAGATCTCAAGGAAATGCAGGAATTTTTGAATCTCTTGTCTCTGTCATGGCAGTAATTCATCAATAGGCTCAACAGTTACAGAGTGGGTAGGGGCATCTGGCAAATAAAGCAATCACATAAATCTTCCTGGAGAAACTAGACAAAGAAAATCAACTGTCTGATGTCCCCAGCAGCTGCTGAGAGCCACTGGCTGTGCTCACACAGCATTGTCTGATTTCAAGATGCGTCTGGGGTGATCTGTAGAGTCCAGTAAGGACCCGGTGACTGTCTGTGGCTGCCCGGCTGCTGGCCAGCACTGGAGGAGTCTGACCCTGTGAAGCGATTGCGCTGCACGAGGCTGCCCCTTCCCCAGGACAGACAGACCCGGAGCCATTGTTAGTGCCTGTGGTGCCAGGCTCGCAGAAGGAGCTGGAGATCCCAAAGCCATCTCTGGGGGTTTGACTGTACGTGGCTTAACAAGCTACTGCTTATACCCCAGAGGTGCCTTACACGTGCTTGGGTTTTTCTGTAGCTGCGGCAAGGTCAGAGAGTGTAGATGGTAGCAACTGCTTTTCAGTCCTGGCCATGTGGGGGGGGTTTCTGCTTGTTATGACCTCCAGTTGCTCTCTGGTAACTACTATTCCTGTCTCTGGAATAACTTTTTTTTGTTTTAAATATCCAGCCCTGTCATTGAGAGTTATTTCAAAACTTTGTGAAAAAGAGGAAATAAGAGTCCCATTAAATATATCCTAAAGTGACTAGGTAAAGGTGATTGAGCCATCAGCTATTTGGGAAAATATCAGTCATGGTAGCCCTGTAACATGTTAGTAACTGGATAGCCTCTTTCAATCTAGACTTGCAGCCTGGANGGCAGTGACCAAAGAGCATTGAATCATGATAGAAAGCTGAGGCCAGGAGCAGCAAGCAGTTCTGTTCTCACTTCAGTCTGCATGTCTCTTGCACTAGCAGGGTTAGGCTGAGAATTTCAAGGCTGGCAACTTTAGAATAAGATGCTGCAATAAAGGATTCTTTACCTTCAGCTTTGTCCTGTCTTCAGCTGCTAGTGCTATATTTGTACTTCTTCATCCTTCAGGTATCTGTCTGCTGTTGGGAGGGGCTGCTTTAATCCAATATGTCTCTTTCTCAGAAAGTTTCATGTGCTGATTTTAGCACTTTGCTCTGTTCTTAGTATCTGAAGGGAAAGCTAACTGAACTCAGAATCCATTTGGCCTGCATGAAAGAGAGAAAATGGAGAATTTGAAAGAGAAGCTGTTATTGCTTCTTACATAATAGCTGCCATCTTGGGCTAAAGCAAGCCTGCAAAATTGTCCCAAACAAAATGTAGTGTCATTTCAGATCAGTACTTCCATCTCCTTGTGGCTTGAGGGCAGATATAGAAAAACTTTGAATATCTGCTTCATTCTCAGACTTCCAGCTGATGCATAGCCCTGTGAAACTGTCTGCCAAGACAAGTTATTGTGTCACTCAGTTTATTGCAAAGATGTGATAACTTTATACCTGCACTGAATTGCATTGCTGGCCTTTTCATACAAAGATGAAAAGGTTTCAGGAGGCAATGCAACCAATGACATAAATCAAATTCCACTGACATCATCACTCCATGCAAGAGACTCTTCTGAAGCCAAGCTCTGTGGCAGAACCTATATCTGTATTATAAATAGTGCACTCCAGGAGGAATGGATCTGCAAGGTAAAGCAGTAGAGGCCACTTACCTGCTGGTCCTCTATCCATGATGTCACCCAAGGCACTGCAAGTATAGCTGGAAAACTGCTTTTTTTCAGAGCTGCAGGCCTGCCACAGACTAAAATGCTGCTATAGCTGCAGCCCAGGTGGTGTGACCTGAAAAAAACATTTGCAATTCAATTGATCTGAGTCACTGGACACGGGTGAACTTGCTCAACTGTGTTTGCTCTGCTGCTGAGCGCTTTGTTTGTTGGTTGGGTTTGTGGAGGTGTGGTGTGGCTTTTTGTGTCTCTTTTGTTTCGGTTTGTTTTGTTTGTTTGTTTGTTTTTCCTATAAAGCTTCTGGAATGCATAACTAAAGCGAGATAATTCTGTGAGATAAATTACTGTGGTATGAAGAGGGAATTTTTCTTCAGGCAAGAGATATATTACTGTTTGCATATTTCCAATGGATTGAGGAGAGATTTGTTTCACCTCATCTATTGATGATTGAGTGGTTTGGTTCAGAGAATCTTTTAGAACAAAAATGATGCACAGTGAACTATGAGATGAGACTGGCTAAGGAATAAGTGCTTATTTTTTCTCCTTCACTTTCTTTATTGTTTAGGAAAATGAGACTAGGGTACTAGGTACAGTTACTGGCTGTAGTGGCACAGTGCAGCAGCCTCTACAAACAGGCAGAATATTTCAGCATGGATTGAACAATACAGTCAGTCCTAAGGTTGTGCTTTCAGATCACAGCTAAGGCAGCATCTGTAAATCTGGAAATTCAAATAATTTTCATCTTAGGATAGTAGGATTCATGGTAGTGAAACACAGTTTCTGACTTCAGCTTTTCTGAAAAGAAAAAATATGCATATGTTGATTGAAAATGGAGTTGCTATGGCAATTTGTTATTTACCAAAGAGTAGTAATTGAACAATTTCATTTTTTTTTCCTAACTGGTTTATGAACAAGTCACACCTGTTCCTGAGTGGGTTTAAATTACTCACCCTTCTTTTCTATGCCAAACTTTTCATGTTCAATTGCTTTGCTATTTCAGATTCCATACACTCACTGATGACTGATGCCACTTCTCATCTGCAAAATTATTTTTTTTCTAGCTGAGGTATTAAAGGATAAAAAATACCTCATTATTTTGTTTTCGGAACCTCTAACTATAAATTGATAAACTCCATTAATTATGTCTTTGTGTGTATATAAAATGTATGCATATATATATGTATATAATTGAAACTACTCCTGAATTGAAGCAGAGATTTAATATTCATCAGTTTTACCTCTGCTCATGCCAAAAGAATTCTCTGCACAGATGAGTAATTTTACCCACAGAAGAGAGTGTACGAGAATAAATTGTTTCCAAAATTAATNAATGGAGAATTTGAAAGAGAAGCTGTTATTGCTTCTTACATAATAGCTGCCATCTTGGGCTAAAGCAAGCCTGCAAAATTGTCCCAAACAAAATGTAGTGTCATTTCAGATCAGTACTTCCATCTCCTTGTGGCTTGAGGGCAGATATAGAAAAACTTTGAATATCTGCTTCATTCTCAGACTTCCAGCTGATGCATAGCCCTGTGAAACTGTCTGCCAAGACAAGTTATTGTGTCACTCAGTTTATTGCAAAGATGTGATAACTTTATACCTGCACTGAATTGCATTGCTGGCCTTTTCATACAAAGATGAAAAGGTTTCAGGAGGCAATGCAACCAATGACATAAATCAAATTCCACTGACATCATCACTCCATGCAAGAGACTCTTCTGAAGCCAAGCTCTGTGGCAGAACCTATATCTGTATTATAAATAGTGCACTCCAGGAGGAATGGATCTGCAAGGTAAAGCAGTAGAGGCCACTTACCTGCTGGTCCTCTATCCATGATGTCACCCAAGGCACTGCAAGTATAGCTGGAAAACTGCTTTTTTTCAGAGCTGCAGGCCTGCCACAGACTAAAATGCTGCTATAGCTGCAGCCCAGGTGGTGTGACCTGAAAAAAACATTTGCAATTCAATTGATCTGAGTCACTGGACACGGGTGAACTTGCTCAACTGTGTTTGCTCTGCTGCTGAGCGCTTTGTTTGTTGGTTGGGTTTGTGGAGGTGTGGTGTGGCTTTTTGTGTCTCTTTTGTTTCGGTTTGTTTTGTTTGTTTGTTTGTTTTTCCTATAAAGCTTCTGGAATGCATAACTAAAGCGAGATAATTCTGTGAGATAAATTACTGTGGTATGAAGAGGGAATTTTTCTTCAGGCAAGAGATATATTACTGTTTGCATATTTCCAATGGATTGAGGAGAGATTTGTTTCACCTCATCTATTGATGATTGAGTGGTTTGGTTCAGAGAATCTTTTAGAACAAAAATGATGCACAGTGAACTATGAGATGAGACTGGCTAAGGAATAAGTGCTTATTTTTTCTCCTTCACTTTCTTTATTGTTTAGGAAAATGAGACTAGGGTACTAGGTACAGTTACTGGCTGTAGTGGCACAGTGCAGCAGCCTCTACAAACAGGCAGAATATTTCAGCATGGATTGAACAATACAGTCAGTCCTAAGGTTGTGCTTTCAGATCACAGCTAAGGCAGCATCTGTAAATCTGGAAATTCAAATAATTTTCATCTTAGGATAGTAGGATTCATGGTAGTGAAACACAGTTTCTGACTTCAGCTTTTCTGAAAAGAAAAAATATCATATGTTGATTGAAAATGGAGTTGCTATGGCAATTTGTTATTTACCAAAGAGTAGTAATTGAACAATTTCATTTTTTTTTCCTAACTGGTTTATGAACAAGTCACACCTGTTCCTGAGTGGGTTTAAATTACTCACCCTTCTTTTCTATGCCAAACTTTTCATGTTCAATTGCTTTGCTATTTCAGATTCCATACACTCACTGATGACTGATGCCACTTCTCATCTGCAAAATTATTTTTTTTCTAGCTGAGGTATTAAAGGATAAAAAATACCTCATTATTTTGTTTTCGGAACCTCTAACTATAAATTGATAAACTCCATTAATTATGTCTTTGTGTGTATATAAAATGTATGCATATATATATGTATATAATTGAAACTACTCCTGAATTGAAGCAGAGATTTAATATTCATCAGTTTTACCTCTGCTCATGCCAAAAGAATTCTCTGCACAGATGAGTAATTTTACCCACAGAAGAGAGTGTACGAGAATAAATTGTTTCCAAAATTAATTGATTTTCAACTTTGCACAGTGTGGTGTGCACTAAGCCAAATGAAGAAAAACACAGAGGTAAATGCCATACCTACTGAATTACAGCAGCTTGGAAGCTTCCCCTGACATTTAGGGTATATGCAAATCTGTTTTTTTGTTGGTTTGGTTCTTTTTTTTAGTCCCTCACACACCAATAAGCCACCAGGAGAAAAATCAGCTTGCTTTGTAACCAATCTCTTAGAAGGTTATAAGCATCCATTAGTATCACTTGACAAGCCCTTGCCAGAAGGGAGGGATGAGATCAGCAGATCGTGGGCATATTCTGATTTGATCCTACCACAAATTCAATTAGATCAAAGCTTACTAGCTCCAAATGCCCAGTTTTAATTTTATAGTAATGCTTCAGGGCAAAGGAACGGGTGCCGTGGCAGACATGTTCTGTGATGATAACTGAGACACTTAAGACACAAAATATTCCTGATTTTAGACCTGTATTTCAGCTTTAAGGATTTTTAATTAACACCTTCTGCATGCATTAAATATGCTCCTTTCAGCCAACAAAGATATATTTTTTTTTTCCTCTTGAATTCTCTGAAAAGAGTTTTGCTTCAGGTCTTTTATCACTATCAAGAAATAATAGCAACCACCACATTAAAAAGAAATTACCCGACAAAATGAAAGATTTGCTTGGCTGAGAACCTGAGAGAACGTGCAGAGTTTTGGGTTAGCTCTTACTTACTATTAATTATATTGCTGTATTCTTCGGACAAGGAAATAAGATATTTTAGCTGAGATGATGGGGAATTTAGGGGCCTGAAAGTTGTGGTGAGGGGATGAAGAAATGTACAACTCCCTCCAGAGGCACTATGAGCAACTTCAATCCTATGCATTTAAATATTAAATATATTTATAT
>VYZU01079781.1:5101-18047 GCA_013401355.1 Ceyx cyanopectus
TCCTTGTATCATTTCTTGTGAGATTTTATTACTTTCCTTTATTTTTGTACCACTACATGACTGAAGGTCAAAATTTAATTCTATCTCCAAAAATTGGCATGTTGGATCTTTATCTTAGGATCCACCTGCAAATCTTCAGAGATGTCTCTGTTGCATTAAGTCATATAATCCTCATATGGACTGAATCATCACTGCCAGCTCTAATTCTGATTTCAGGAACTCAAGTGCTTTTTTTCTTTTCTCTGCTTTCTGACCTCCATTGTTCCAGAACCTTGAAAAAATTGAGTATGCCACAGAGAGCTGAGAATTACAAATTAAAAAAAACAAAAAAAAAACAACGAAAACAACCCTAAATGTGTGTGGTGGGGATTGTTACGTCATTGTTATAGGACACTCTTGTGACTTTTTAATAGTCTGCCACACCATTTTTGAATACTTATAGCTGGGAATACCATAACCCTCTGTGTCAGGATTTATCCAAGCTTGATGGCATAATCAACATGAGTAAGCAACACAAAATGTCTGCAGCTTCTGCTCTGTGGATAATAAATTCACAAGAAATGTAACTACTATTTTCTATAGAAAATAATAGAGATCAATGCAAGTAGTACAAGCACAGGCAAAATACAAGACATATAGAAAAAAATATGGATTTCTTTTGTGACTTTTGTCTCTTGTATGACTTTTCTTGATAATTGTCTATGTGGCCTTAATGTGATATTAATGAAATATTTTGCATATAAAATATATAAAACACTGCTTCAAGTTTCTGTAGGTTCAGAGTTGGAATTCATCTGGCAGAGACAGTTCTGTATATTATATCATTAAACCTAAACAAGAAAATGTTGCCTTTCTTTTAAACATTCAAAACACATTTCTGTTGAAGTAGAAGAGCTACGGTATATTAATGTAGTGATTTGCGGAGCTGAAATTAAGCAGGCTGATGACTTGTGTAATAAAAAAAGGATTGAAGTAATAAGTTCTTTAAGGTAAAATCCACTTGCCCTTATATGAATATCTACAGCTTTAAATTTGGTAGTTCTAACAGAAACAATGTTTTAAGGCACTGACCTAGAGATGAAATTCAAGATGAAAACAAGGTAGACTGACAGGCTAATGCTTTCCTTAGAATGACTTTTAAGACTGAATTTCTGTTTCTTTTTTTTTTTTTTTTTTTGATTTCTGAACTGTTCAACTTTTCACCATAAATCCTTATCACATTTTGTGGGTATCCCAGCTCAAGATGTGTTGCAGTGATTAGCATCTCCATGTTAGTTGAGCATGATTTATTCGGTTTAAGACTAAACAGCTTTCCCTAAATTATATTAACCAGTTAGCCCATAATTATAATAATAAACACAGAGCTACTTTGTCATTCTTTATCACTTCCTCATGAGATTCAATGGTACTTTTATGTCAAAAATATAAAATTGCTCAAATCCAAGCGTCATATATACACATCTCAGTAAGTACAATATCTTGTAGTTTTGAGACATATCTAAACAGTACGCAGTACTAGAAAAAGCACTTATTTATGTAGAAACAATGGCTTGTGAAATGTGATTAAATATGATAAATCCTTATGGCATACATTATATACATTTGCTATTATCTCCCAGAAACAAGGAAAATAATTTTGATCACAGATGTCCATCCAAGAACACATGTATTATGTCTCACTGAAATACTTTTTAGGAGGAGGGTCTACATTTTAAGTCAGTTTTTTTTTTTTATGTCCCAGGGACCCTGCTTTGCTCTTCTATTGTCACTTTGCTTTACAGATATTATCATCCCACGTGCAGACTAAATCAACAAGAGGCACATTAATATTTCAATGCATAATATAAAACCTTGTNTTTTTTTAAGGGGTGGGGGGTTTCAGAGCTTTATTTCTTACTATATCTTAGTGTATCATCCATAATTTTGAAGTAATTTACAAAATAGTACTTAGGAATATAGGACCCAAGACAGAAACCAACACATATAGTATGCTGCATCACAGTATCACTGTATCTTTTTTTTTTTTTCTTTTTATTCCATGTTTCTGCCCTGTTATTGTGGATCTTGCCACATTGTTGTTCTATGAAAAATAAGAGGAATAGCATCACCTTCTGGTGGCTCGGTGAGTGTCTTCTAAAGAACTGCACATCATCCCATTAATCCCTGGACTTGTTTAAATTCTCTTCTTCAGTCTCATATATATCACTCTCTCTGGGCCTTGATTCCTGGATATCTCCTTGTATCATTTCTAGATGTCAAAAGCAGCCCTCTGCATGCACTTTGGGGGATGGGTTTTCCTGGCTTTCTGTTCCCACTGAAGCAGCAAAGGAAAAAGCAGAGGGGAAAGGAGAGAACATTCAGTGCACTGATGGCTGAACATCTCTATGGAGAAAGAAAAAGGTCAGGATGATTAGAAAGAGGAGCCTGGCCATGAGGAAGAGTTTCCAAAGCTGGATTACACTGAGATCCCTCAAAAGGCTCCTCAGCTGTACCCAGGACAACCCCAGTGAGGCACCAAGCCCCCCATGGATGGAACACAGAGCTGCAGCAAGTCCTGCCTCGGCCAGGGTGGGTGTTTTATCTCCACAGCATCACCTGGGCTCTGATCCCAGCTCCACCAAACCTTGCTGGGCTGTTTTAGCTCCTGGAACTGACCTTTCCTTCTAGGCAGGTTTGAAGATGGGGTTTCACACTCCCATTGATGAGATTCACAACCGAAGAAGAACAAACAGTCCCCCCTCGTGCTGTTTATTTGCTAATATCTGAGCAAAACACTGGTTACACCCCAGGGCTGTTCAGAACTGGGGAGAAAATGAGAAGCCACCTCTGGGTTTTCTCATGGTCCAGAGCCAGCCCTGCTGGCAGAAGTAAAGTTGAAGGAAATATTCAGAATTATAAATATATATATCTCTCTACAATTCCATCACTGTATAAAATCTACTTGGGTTTTCAACAACACACCAGTCAGAGGCTGCTGAGAATCCTCTGATGCTGCCCAGTGCAGCACCCAGAACTGCACCACTTGGGTTTCTTGGGGAGAAAAATAAGCAGAAGGGGATTTTTAAATGTCTTAAATTACCTTTTCTTCTCCCAAGACACCTTAACCAGGTCAGAACACAACCAGCTGCTAGAGACAAAGGGAAAAGGAGACACTTGGCTGTGGTTTAACCACTGTCCAGGGGGTGTGGGTCTGTATCTGGGTGAGANTCCATCCAAGAACACATGTATTATGTCTCACTGAAATACTTTTTAGGAGGAGGGTCTACATTTTAAGTCAGTTTTTTTTTTTTATGTCCCAGGGACCCTGCTTTGCTCTTCTATTGTCACTTTGCTTTACAGATATTATCATCCCACGTGCAGACTAAATCAACAAGAGGCACATTAATATTTCAATGCATAATATAAAACCTTGTGTATCAAACTGGGGCAGAACAGTAAACATAAACACTTTACATATATTAGAAGTAAATAGATGCGTTACCTGTCAGAACTTACAATGTTTTTATCATTCTTGTTGTAAACACTCACAGCAGAGCAAATATGAACAGATTATGACAGGACTGTGATATAGCAATTACCACTTATAAACTCAATAGATATTAATTCTTAAGTAAAATAGTAGGAAAAACATTTTCATAGAGCAGAAATTTTTAACATGAGATAGTAGAGTTACTCAAGACAGGAAATGTACAAGTAACAGGTGTTTCAAGGTATAAGCAACACTTAGGTAAGGAAAGCCTGGAGTGTGGCATGTGTTCTTCACCAAAAAGGGCTGATAAAAGAGCAAACATGGGAAAAAAATGCTGTCAAAGCAAAATAGCTTCTTCCCACAACCACAAACATGAACAAATCTGATTAAGCCCAGAAGAATATAGGGAAGGTAGAGCTATTAGGAGGCAATATGCTCAGATAACACTATGAAACCAACTTTTCCACAGAAACTGTTTCTTCAGATCCCTGTGGACAGAAAAGAAAGTCATAGAAAACCCCATAAAAGATTTTAAAGCAGCTCTGCTTAAGGACTGCAGCTCTGTCTCCCTCAAATATTTTAGTTCTAACACCAGGAGGATAACAATTCTCAGAAGTACACAGAACGTTCCAAATTGCCAATCTTGGACTTCCACTTCCGAGAAGGGGAGCTCTCCCAATGTTGAATTAATCCTAACGGTCTATCTGGGTGTATATCAGGGAGTCCATTTCCACCCCGTTTATCCTTTATGGAACCAGAATTCTTACTCTTTTTCTGGCCCATCTTCCAAGAGTGCCTTCTTTCACTCAGAATCCTTCCACTTCCCTTCTTTCGTGGCCCATGTCCTCACGGACAATGGAAACCACACTACTAGAAGGTCCACACTCACTTCGCCCAGTGGGCTACTAAGCCCGTTGGACATCTCAGTCACACACACTCTGGGTATCCAATCCCCAACCGAACGGAGTCATAATATACTTACTCCTGAGTCTTCGTTCGGCTCTTCATGCATAAAAATTACGGGGAAATGCAGTATCTTTTTCTTTTTGCTTTTCTATCTCAGTTCGGAAAATTCAGGTGAGCAAAGTTGAAATCTCCTCTGGGACCATTGAAGGATGGGGCACCTTCTTAGAGTCGAATTCCAAGTCAGCTGTCTGGATCCGAGTCACGGCACCGAATTGTTATAGTCAAATTGAGACCAATCAAGTCTGGGGTAAAATTTGTAAATGATTTTATTTAGGTAAGCAAAAACAGCGCTGGGCGGCTGGGGAGTCACAGCTTCACCAAAGGCTCACCCTAACAGATTATATTCAGCCTCGGGAACTAACAGAAAGGTCCCAATGGACGGTTATGCAAGCAGCCTACCAAGCCCTCAATTCTAGCAACCCAAATTTTACAGCCTCCTGTTGGTTATGCTATGATATAAAACACCCTTTCTATGAGGAAATAGCTGTGTCTTCGCCTTTTAATACCTCCAAAGCAGACAGTCCCCAGGAATGTAATTGGAAGGACAGAAAAGCTGGGATCACCCTCCAACAGGTTAGAGGGACTGGGTTGTGTATAGGGAAAGTGACTAACGGAAGAAAGTCCTTGTGTATAAATCAAACAAATCATTTCACGTCAGATATTAAATGGATTCCACCTAGCTCTGGTGCCTGGTGGGTTTGCTCCATAGCAGGGCTGACACCGTGTTTATCCACTGTTATTCTCAAAAGAAATGCTTCGGAATTCTGTGTACAAGTTACTGTGGTACCTAGAATCCTCTTACATGAGGAAGAGATTATGTATTTTCACTGGAGCAATTTAAAGCATAGAATCAGCAAACGGGAACCAATATCAGCAATTATGATAGCCACTTTACTTGGCCTGGGGGCTGCCGGAACAGCCACTGGCGTCGCCTCCTTGGTACAACAGCAACGGAGTTTGACATTCCTAAGAGCTGCTGTGGATGAGGATCTAGCCCAAATAAAAAAATCCATTTCTTATCTGGAAAAATCCTTAACCTCATTATCAGAAGTGGTCTTGCAAAATAGAAGGGGATTAGACCTCTTGTTCTTGCAACAAGGGGGGTTATGTGCTGCTCTTGGAGAGAAATACTGCTTCTATGCGGACCATACAGGGGTAGTAGGGGATTCTTAGCTAAACTCCAAGAGGGATTAGAGAAAAGGAAGTGAGAACGGGAGGCACAGGCTTCTTGGTATGAGTCTTGGTTCACACAATCACCCTGGTTAACTACTCTAATTTCTACCGTAGCGGGGCCCCTCATAATATTGTTATTAGCTTTGACCTTTGGACCTTGTGTCATAAATAAATTTGTAACTTTTGTTAAAAGCAGATTGGAGAAAGTACAGTGAATGGTAATGAAACAATCTGAACTGGAAATGAGAATTATTCTGAGTGAAAACCCTGAATTGGACGCGGCTTGTGAAGTGTTATCTAGATTTAATCAGCAAAATACTTGTAAATAAAAGAAAAGGGGGAAGTTGTAATAGATAACTAGGGATAATTTTGCTGATCTATTATGTAAGAATCAAGGCGAGCCCTCTGTACCAAGACACCTGGTTTGTTAAGGAAATTGTAACCACAGTAATACCAGTGTATACTATCTTAGGTAAATGTTACAATTCAATGCTAGGTTACTATAAAAGTTGTATCCCTGTTTAGACCTCCTTGTATCTATAGATTGCTTGAGTTGATTAGGTAACCAAGGCCTTCTGTTAGCCCTGATACCACGACGATGGAGGGGCATACCGAGGAACTTTCAGTAAAGATAAAAGAGGTTGCTTATCTTGTCGAGATTTGTGAGCCTTTGGTGAAGCTGTGACACCCCGGCCGCCCAGCACTGTTTTTGCTTTCCTAAATAAAATCATGTACAAATTTTACCCCATACTCAATTGGTCTCAATTTGACTTTAACAATGGGGAAAGAGAAACCTGAAAACCTGGTATTCCACAAATGGAGTGAAATTCCTGGTCCAGACTTCCTCTAATTAAATATCTGGTGCTATTTGTCTTTAAGTTTTACCACACATGCTGACTTCAAAGCAATCCTTCATTCCAGTACCTGTGACAAAGTTTTTGCCTACACCATTCTAACCTTCTCCTTCCTCTTGCCTCCTTCTCTTTTGTTATACTCTTCTGTCTAAATGCTTCAGATTTCTAATGTCACAGGTTTTCTCTGGCCTAATACATTATCCCCGCATATCAATTCATTGGCCATCATCTTCTGTAATGCAGCATTGGGCTGTGCTTCACCTACTCACCCCCTTCTCTGTTTAATTTGTGAGGTATGCTAGTCTGAAAGGGAGAGAGAATAAAAGAATCTGGGTGGAGTGAGTTCCCTCTCTCCAGGGGAATATATTAAATCATGTAAGGGATGTAACTGCACCTGGGGGGTTTTAGATGAGGCACTCCCTTCTCTCCCTTTGACATCACTGACATATTCAGTTTCTTGTTTATATAAGTTTGAGGACATATCTTCCTCTCAGTCTCCCATCCTTGAATAATGATGCTGAATCTGTAACCACATAGGCTATTAATTTCTTTCAAGTGGTCACTTTTCGAAGTGATTACCAGTGATAAGTTGACATTTTTCATTTATTGTTACAAAGTACAGAGGGAGTGTAGAGTACCTTTTTCACTTAATCCTAGAATAACAAGGGCCAAATTGTCTTTTGGCTTCATGCCAAATACTGTTCATCATGGAAAGCTGTTTTTTATTAAAGCTTTATTACAGTCACATGATAAAAATAATACAGTGTGTTAAATTGTTTGAGCTGGAATAATTTAAATTCCTTATTATATATTTATTTGCCTATGCTTTATTTTTATTTGGCAATCATACATGTGGAACTGTGATCTGGGACAAACATTAATTTTAAATTTGATAATTTTCTCCTTTTTTAAGTAAATTTCTATTTTCCGAGCTGCAAGTTATTCCTATTTGAAATCATTCTGTATTTGCAGCCTTAATGTTTGTACAGTTTGGAGTTCCTATATTCTGAACATAAAATGAATGTCATAGATGTGCCATTCTTTTCAAATCTGTATCACAATACGAATTTCAGCAGGTTATTTCATAATATAAGGGCTGTACTGAAGAGAGGATAATAGGAAGGGCAGTAGGAAGATAGAAAAACTTCTAAAACCTGACAACAGGGATCCAGTTAACACTTGCAAAAGTGATGAGATAATTATCACCATCCCATGCAATTTTGCATTAAGTAATAATTTTGTAGTCTGTGTGGTGCCAAGGTTTTGAAGTTACCTGCATGGATCAGGAATGATAAAACCATAGAGGCAGTGATTTTTTTGCAGAGTTAAGAGGGGACAGGCAATGAGAGACCAGTGCACTGCACCACAGGTATTTTTACTCAGGACTTAAAAAAAAATAGATCTCAGCAATGTCAATCTGCTCACTGCTGTAGGAAAGCAGAATTTAAACCAAAGTAAACATGATCAAAATTTCACTTTAAAGTAAATGGGAATGTTATATTTATGCTGTAAGTAATTTTGTGGGAAGGATTACTGCCTTTAACACATTTTCATATAAGCCAGAAAGAACCATGACATCACCCCAACCCGTTGCTTCAGCTGTTATGGAACAACATTCTTATGTCAGTTATCTGATTCTATGTCCACCAAGCAAAATTGTTTTTCTGGGGAGGCCAATATGGTATTTACCCTGTAGACGTGGCAGGACAGAGTAAGGTGCCACTGAAAAAGCAGGGCACATGCCAAGACATTCACAAGCAGTCAATGTTAAATTCAGAAGAGGAAGGCAAAATATAGGTAACATTTTCTGATTTAATCAGAAAAAAACCCTCTACTCCCTGACCCGAAAACTGGCCATCAACTTGGCAATAAATTTGTCAGGCTGTCCAGCTAGACCTATAAAAGAACATTTGCTCTGCCCCATAGCACTGGCAGGTACCCTTCCAATTCCCTCTCTCCAGCTCCCACCAGCCCTCAGCACTTTGAAGGATAACAAGAATTAATGCATTTGACAAATACTGCATATAGAAAAACAATCCTTTCTGATGTGGCAGAGGAACTGGATTAATCCCCGGAGCAGCCAGTGACTCAGTTCAGTGACAACAGTGTTATGGATGATGTAAAGTGAGGGCAAAACTTCCTTGTCTCCTCCTGGTCTGTGAAGGACAAACAGAGATCATCATTCTCTGGATTGGGATGGTCTTCTAAATATGTATGTGGCAAAATAAAGGGATATCCAGCAGCAGAAAAACAAATTTTTATGCTGTAGTTTGCGCTTCCTTTAACAGCAAATTGACCACTCACAATAATTTAGTTTTATTTTCCTTACAGTGTGGTTGTTATAATGCTGAAATGCTCAGGTATATCTTTAAATAGAATTTCAAAGAAATAAGACAAATTTACTAGACATAGTAAGTAGCTTTATACTTTGAGAGAAGTATAAACAGTGGCAGTAATAATTATGATTAAATTGAAAGTTATGAAGTTGACTGCTAGCTCTACAAAATCAGTGTGGAACACCAAGACTGTGCCTGGATCAAATATCAGAGAACAAACAAACAAAAAAACAACAAAAAAAACCCCAAACAAACAAAAACATACACCCAAAATCTCAAACAAAAAACAACCAAACAAAAAACCCCCAACAAACAACCAAACAAAAAAACCCCAACTAAAAAGCAAAGAAAAAACACATACACAAAAATAAAACCAAACAAAAGCAAACAAAAAAACCACCAGAAAACCCAGGAAGAAATTGAGGTGCTATAAAGGGTTTGTAACAATTTTTTCTTTGAAGACTGTCTCATTCTCTTCTTCTACCATGTTTTCTATGTCTCTCTCAAAAAGTAATGACACTGTTGTCTGATGTGAAGTAACCAGTCTGTACCCAGGAGAGTACAGAAGTGGCTGTCAGGATTCCCAGGGCACTTCCGCTGAAGTGCAATGCAGTAGCCAGAATCTGTTCCTGGAATTTTCGTTGAGATTATCTCATTGTATTTTTCAAGGCTTACTTCATCAGTCAGCTGTGCAGTCTTCCCCTAGTTACGAGCTTCACCTCATTCAAATAAGAACATTGTTTTATACTGCTTAATGCATTTGTGGTACAGCTATGTCCCAAACAATTTTCTGTATTTTTTGGCGTAGGAATTTGGTGGTTGAAAGGAGTCTTAAACATCTCACTTTTGTTTGGACACAACTATTTTCTCTTATTTCTCCAAAAGCCATGCTATACATTTTGTATCTTGTATGTGTGAATTCCACCCAAGTATGCTATTACCTTCTCTAAACATCACCACTTCCAGATGCTGTACAAGACCTTCTCAGCTTTGATGTAGCATCATAGTAATATTAAAAAAAATTCAAGAGAAAGCCAAATGATCCAGAAATTAACATGAATTCCAGTAAAACAACGCTGCCTTTTATCATACAATCTTGTTCTCTCTTTTCTCCTTTTTCACTATACTCCATGCTGCCTTTTGTTACATATTGTTCCCTGTAGCCTGACCCTTCATCTTCCAGCCTTTTTTCCATCATCCTGCCCTAAACTGTGAGTTTTGGCAGGAGCTCTCTGCATTAGGTCAGGCTTCTTTGCACAACTTTAAATTTGGTGCTTTAAGATTTTCTGAGGGAATATGATCATTTTTCACCAATATTTCACCATTTCTATCCCTAGTATTTCAAAATTAATAATATTATTAGAATTCAATCCCCAGATGAATGGAGGTAGTTTAATTTTTTCCCAGCCCATCAAAGACAGAAGAGTGTTAAACATTACTCTGAACTTTGCCAATAATATTGATTCTGCAGCATCCCACAGCATCTGTCTCCATTACCTAAGCTTTCATAGGCTTGTAAGAATTTCTTAGTATTGGACCTGTCTGTTGTTCACATACAAAGTAAGCCAATTATTTCTTATATTTCTCTATTTGACAAGAAATGAATGTGAGCTCTGTCTGCATTCACAGTGCACTTATAAGCTCCTTTTCCTACTGCTCTCCTTTTATGTATTTTCCTGATCTGTGACTGTACAAAGACTTCTTCTTCCTGTTTCTCTAACTGAATGTCGATGAAAGAAAATATATTGAAAACTAGCTTGTCATTCTGGGGGCAATGCCTAGAACACCAGGTCTCCAATCAACAATTTTTAACTTTCTAAGCAAGTATACTGAAAGGCAGCTGGAAACAAACATTACATATAAGATCTTACTAAAACAGACATAATCATAGTTTTGATCTATAGACCTTACTGTCTTTAAAATAACATTTCCATCAATATTATAAATAAATAAATAAACAAATAGATAAATAAATAAATATATAAACAAATAAATAAATAAATAAATAAATAAATAGAACCCAAAACCAAAACCAAAAACCAGTCTTATAACTGATAGAATTACATCTTTAACAATTCAGGATATTGTTAGGAATTTTATAAGGGATCATTGGATTATTGCATATAGTTATTTACTTTGTGAAAAAACTCGTGTGACATTTTATACCAAATGAGTTTTGTATTTAAAAGCGCATGATGAAATAACTTTTCTCTCTGAAGTCTTGTGTGACACTAATAACAGAGGGAGGTGCCTGAGTGATACTTGGAAAGTATAATGCTGTTGCATTATAGATAAACACTAAATTTCACTTTCCAAGTATCACTTTGGCACCTCCCTCTGTTAGTAGTGTCACACAAGACTTCAGAGAGAAATGTCACCTATAATGCAACAGCAAAGCTAACTTCTTATAGATGTCCCATCACCATGACTCAGTCCTGATCTGTAAGGACTATACAAGTTTCTATAGTCTTCTTGGCTCACACAGTCACTACCCTCACTGCAGTTTGGTAAATAATACAAATCTAGTAAGTTGTTTTTGCAAGGAGTAAGTCAGAACCGAGACCCACCAAGTTCATTGCATGCATGGGACAAAAAGCATGAAAAATTAAGACTTTTTTCTTATTGCTGATAAAATGAATATGGAGTGCATGTGCAAAGATCCATCTCAGAGCAGAAACAACATGAATTTATCTAATTCTTTCCAGAAATCCTGATCAGTCACATAGCTGGTGGAAGATCCGTGAACTGAACTCCTAGGTTGCAATTACATTTCACAGTCGTTTAGTGTGAACTGCAGTCTTGGCATGTTGTGGCACCTTGACTTTTCTCCTCTTCATCTTTTTTCACTTTAGAATCAGTAGAGTAGGAAAGTCACATAATTCACAGATCTTGGCTATAGCTGTACTCAGGATTCTTCCTTCCTAAAAGCATCAAACAAATCTTATCTTACCTCCATTTCTCCTCATCACAACATTCTCCACTGTTTCTCACTCATCTGCACTTTGTCTTCTCCTGAACAAACTATGATTGATGTTTTCTACCAGTATATGCTAACCTGTCTTCTAGGGTAATTTATTTTCTTAATAAAAGTTAAGAGCTTGTTGTTTGGTATTGCTTCATATGTGCTGCTAATTATCCTCATCAGTAGGCTGTCAAAACGAATTCCTTCTAAATCCAGGGAAAAATGTAGGAAGCAGATACACAGACCTTCAAATAGGGTGTCAGCAAACAGTGAGAACTTCTTTTGATGATGCTTATGATGCTTCAAGAGATCTGCATTGAACTATGAAGGACACAAAGGCTTTAAATGAACCAGATTTGTGAACTTGCGTCCTTATAGAAATTGTTGAGTTTCCTTGCTTCAGTACTTTCTAATAGATATGGCCTACTGGGAAAGACTTTGAGAGCAAAAGTAGGAGGAGAAGGGTAGAATTTATAGAGGAGAACTAATGGTCAGTCTAACATCAGCTAACAAGACATACAGGTAACTCTTTAGGTGTGTTTCTAAGAAGGAGCTCAGTTTTGTCAATGGTTCGTGTGGCAAACTTAGTTAATAACTAAATGGAAAAAAAAAAAAAAAGATGTCTGAAAACTTGGAGAAACTTATAGAAATGTTAGAAGTCTATGGGGCCAGATGAAATCCATCCAAGAGTGCTGAAGGAGCTGGCGGAGGTGCTCGCCAAGCCACTTTCTATGGTTTTCAAATGATCCTGGCTGACTGGAGAGGTACCAGTTGACTGGAGATTGGCAAATGTTACACCAATATACAAGAAGGGTAAGAGGGAGGACACAGGGAACTACAGACCTGTCAGACTGACCTCAGTACCGGGTAAACTCATGGAGCAGATCGTCATGAGTGTTATTATGAGACATTTACAGGACTGCCAGATAATGAGGCCCAGTTAACATGGATAAAGGGCAGGTCTTGTCTGAAGAATCTGATCTCTTTCTATGATAAAATGACCCACCTAGTAGATGAGGGAAGAGCTGTGGATGTTGTCTATCTTGATTTTAGCAAAGCCTTTGATACTGTTTCCCATAACATTCTCCTGCAGAAACTGGCTGCCTAAGGTTTGGATGCACGTGTGCTTTGCTGGATCCAGAACTGGCTGTATGGCCGGGCCCAGCGAGTGGTGGTGAATGGAGCT
>VYZU01079785.1:3271-19086 GCA_013401355.1 Ceyx cyanopectus
GGCAAATCCTCTTGGAAAGACAAGGTGGAACTATTCCAACCCTTTACTTTTCTCAGCCTAAACCTCACACATGGAAACCAAACTCAGAATAAGATTTATTCAGGTCTGAAGTTAAAAGCTTCAGACAAGTTACTTCTTTACTAACGTATCACCTGTGATTTCACAGCTCAGAGTACAGTTTTACTTCAAACTGTTCAGATTTAAGGCTTATTCCTTCCAATCTTATGATATACTTGCTGCTGCATGAACAGCATTTCCCTCAAACCTTTGATGATGTGCTGGGATCACCACTAATTCATTAATTCTTGATGATGTCTCAAAACTGTTACTTAATCTGTATTCTTTTTATATCTAGATAACATTTTATGCTATGGTTTCAGTCTGCTTCTTAGAGAAGACAACGAAAATGGTTCTTTCTACAGTACTTTGCACAACTGTAAATACTAAAATATTGCTATTTGTCCTCATTATGTGAATTAGGAGTGGGGGTTCACTGAAAGGATTTATATAATCATGCACCTTTTTTTTTTCATCAAACTAATCCCTCTCCTAAAAATACAAATCGATAAGCAATATAGATAAAAATAACTCCAAAGCAATGCTTCAGGTACTTAGAAAGTCATGGAATTAAACAGAAAACTCTCAAGCAAGTGCATTTTGGGCTTGTTGCCTTTGCTGTAACTTCTGGTACTAGTAAAGGTTGAGTTCCTCCTATAGCAGCTGAACCAAGTCAGGAGCTTTGCCATTAGACCCATGGACCTTGTTGGCTCAGAGCATTTTGCAGTAGACACTTGAAGTCTTAATAGTGAAGTAAATTCAGCAACACTTACCTATTTGTACTTGTTCTGGCTGGCTCAATGATACGAATGCTGATGTATCATCAATCCAGGAGATCTGAATGTTACCTGGAAAAGGCAAAAAAAGGCATGATTATTTCTTTTATCCTCAGCTCAGTCACAGATCTTATCTGATGTGCCATGACAGAAAACAAGACAGTTTAAAAGTAACTTCACCTGAGGATTCTGTCCACTGTAAAGGTGCACAGCACACACAGAGCTGTAGGGGAGCCTGGAAGGGTTTAGAAAGCAGGACAGTTTGGGCTGCAAATGCATCCCATATATACCCTCACACCTACTGGAGCAAGGACCAAAAGGAAAGACACACACCTCATACCTTTTTCACTCCCAGAATATTCTTATTCTTCTTCCTAGCTTTTTTTTTTTTAATAATCTTATAACAATACAAGTAATTTGAGTGTTTTTTCAGTTCTCCCTGCATGTGTTCTATATAATTCCACAACAAAAATGGAAGTTATTTTGAGCAGAGGGTGTGGGGGAGTGAACTGATCACACAAGTGGAGAACTCCATTTATTTTAACACTCTAAACCTTCAAACTCTGGTTTCTTTGGATCCTACTATCCACCATTTCCTGGATGTGCAATTAAAACTTGAGTAAATATGAGGACAAAAGCACAATATCATGGACCTCATTTGGAAGCTGTGACAATGGAAATGACCTGCTCCATTCATCAAGCAGTCAGTGCATTTTCTATGTGAATGGCTTAAAATGTCACATTAGCACTAAAAGAACTCACAAGCAAGTAAAACTGGAGGAAAGGATTCCCATTCCAGACACAAGGTCTTATTATAGTCTGAAATCCATTTACATCTCCTGTCCTCATTTAAGTGCTCTACTCTTAGTACAATTCAGATGTTGAAAAATGGTGCCTTTTTTTAGGTAGACTAGGAAATCAAGTTATATATAAGGTGTTTTTTTTTTACCTTCAGACATTAGAAGGTTAAAAACAATAGCTTAAAGTACATTTATTTTCAGATGTTTAATCTATTTAAATCGAGTTTGGCCTATAGGTTACAAGGTAATAGAAGTCTCTTCTGAAATCCAGCCAGATAATAAGCAATTTTTTAATTATATAAAAAAATAAAAGCCTAGTTAGATTTAGTTTGCATGCTGTAAATTTGTGTAGCCAGCTATTTAGGCCTTGAAGTTATAATCATTTTGATCACTGCCAAAAGCATAATGAATTCAGTATGGTTTTGGACATATCCCTATACTAAAGGGATAAGGCTGCTTTTATGAACCTGCTCTGAGAAGTCGAATGTTAGAATTTCTCTGAACACTTTGTAGGGCACATAAGTTCAATTTCAATTAGAAATTACTGCACAATTTAACATTGTTCCAAGTGCACTGACAAATTATTGCTCTGAACCTGTGTATCTAGTCCTCCTTTTTTGCATTAATTATTTTCTAAACAAAACCATCATTTGAGCCATCTGAGATCATACTTTTCTATGACTATTCAACATGGAAGCACTGGCCAGATTCCATCCCTTCCTTATGTACATGGTTCATTCTGTATCCAAAAGAATGATCAGAAAGAAAGTTTCTCCTGAATATTTTGCAATTATTCCCTTACTGTAAAATATCAAAAATGATCAGTGATGGATAAAAAAATCTCCTGAAAGAGTTTCAGCTACTACTCAAATGGACTTCAGTGCCCTCATTTTCACTAAATACCAATTAAAAATAAACAGAAGGGCAATCTATTGATGGCACATCATTTTAGTATCACATTGCTGCATTCTAAATTACTTTGGTATTTTAGATAATTAAGGGTTTCTATACCTGCCTTTATATATATTAAAATAACATTTTAAGAACAAGTCAAATATTAAACAGTGCACACTAAATTGTAATCTGAAGAGATCTGCAACCAATATTCTTATGAGATTCTCCATGCTTAAAAGACACTCTTTTCAGACTGTCACATTTCATTATTAAGAAACAAGAATTTAAGAGAGGTGAGATAAATAAATTAGATCACTTGGCAATATTGAATATTGCTAAGCACTCAGTAAATGTTGTGCATTTCAAAAGTATGGTGAAATTAGAAGAAAATTCTAGTCTAAAAACAGATACCTTTACATGTCTAAGGGGTAGATATGAAAACAGAAATTCTAGGAAAGAGACATTTGGGATTCATTATTTCATTGTCAAACAACTAAGNTAACTCCAAAGCAATGCTTCAGGTACTTAGAAAGTCATGGAATTAAACAGAAAACTCTCAAGCAAGTGCATTTTGGGCTTGTTGCCTTTGCTGTAACTTCTGGTACTAGTAAAGGTTGAGTTCCTCCTATAGCAGCTGAACCAAGTCAGGAGCTTTGCCATTAGACCCATGGACCTTGTTGGCTCAGAGCATTTTGCAGTAGACACTTGAAGTCTTAATAGTGAAGTAAATTCAGCAACACTTACCTATTTGTACTTGTTCAAGCTAATGTGTGCAAACAATGCACTCCCAAAGAACTGAATTAATACTGATTCTTGAAAATGATGAGAAAACCCATTTCACTGAAATCAATGGAAACAGAAGGTTCTTAGCACCCCTGAAAAGCAGGTCAGTTCTACATAGACAGCAGAAAGCTCTCCTTTAGAGAAATACTCAGTTTTCAGTTTATTTTGAAAGGTAAAGACAAATACTTTAACCAATATTATGAATTTTACTAAAAGAGGTGGCTTGCAGTTCCTACTTGAGATACACACCTCTGTTAGTCCTTATACAGTCCCTTCTGTTTTCACTTGTCATTGGGATGATGGCACTTGCATGCTCTATAATAAATAAATCTGCTATTTTATATCTTTTTCTTTAGAAACTCCTCTTTTGTCTTTCCCTTTTTTAAATGCAGAGCACTGTTCTTGGTTTGGCGTTCTCTATTCTGCTGGTAGTGTTGTAGAAAGTAACAGCATTTGCATTTCCATCTGAAATCCAACTCTCTGATAAAGAAATGCTGCTCTGTCCCCTCTAGGTCTGTGCTGTGCAATGATCCTGACATGTATGAGATCCCTGTGAATGTTCCCGTGGATACTGTAAAGCTTCGCATAGAGAAAACCGTCATCCGGCGGATCCCCACCGAAGCCTTTTACTACCTGGTAGATCTCAAGTACCTGTGGGTAACTTACAACTGTGTGGCCAACATTGACATCAGCAGCTTCTACAACCTGAAGCTACTGCACGAGCTGAGGCTGGATGGTAACCTGCTCTCCACTTTCCCTTGGGAATCACTGGCGGAGATGCCCAGTCTGCGGACTCTTGATTTACACAACAACAAGATGACCAGCATTCCTGCTGATGCTGGCAGGTACCTGAGGAACCTCACCTACCTGGACATATCCAGCAACAAACTCACCACCCTGCCGTCAGACCTGATGGACATTTGGCCCCCCTTCTCAGAAGCTGTCCCAGCCAAGAACACGGATATTCTGGCAACCCAGAGAGTCATTTTGGGTATGTTCAAAAGCCTGTCTCTTTCCTTATTAAATTCCACCTAAATATTAAGTTGCAAGTGAGAACAAGTAGGGGACCAGCCTGGGAGTCAGTAGAGTTGGTTTTATCCAGGTCAGCCTTCTGGTTTACTCTGTGATTATTTATTTATTTTTCTGTTGGTGCCAGCAAGCCATAAAATGAAAATAGTGGTCTCCAGGTATGTTGTTATATCAAGGTTATAAATCTGAAATAAAATCTCCAAGAAACCAGTCTAGAGGACTACAGGCCCCACAGTATTCAGTATCCATATAAACACAGGACTTCCAAAAATTGTGTTTCTGCTGACATTTCCCTCACTTGCAATGCCAAGCATATCCACTTGCAACTGTTTTTTTTTCCAGTGGCTCACAAGCTAAACAAGTAACTAGCTCACATGAATCTCCTGGACTGACTTTTTTCTGATCCAGACTAAAGATCCTGGATCAGGATGAGACACTGCTGAGATAGTCTTGGAGGCTCAAAAGAGGGAAGCTCTGTGTTCCCTATGACTCCTGTTAACCTTGATTTGCTCTAAAGCTCACTGATTATCCTGAATTTTTTTCTAATTTACATCTTAAATATGTAAGAGAGAATAGGAATCTGATCTCTACAACTTCACAGTACTTTCTAANGAATATTGCTAAGCACTCAGTAAATGTTGTGCATTTCAAAAGTATGGTGAAATTAGAAGAAAATTCTAGTCTAAAAACAGATACCTTTACATGTCTAAGGGGTAGATATGAAAACAGAAATTCTAGGAAAGAGACATTTGGGATTCATTATTTCATTGTCAAACAACTAAGGGACAACTAATAAAATCTCCATAAGTTTTAAAATCAGAAGAATTTTTCACACAATGCTTCAGTGCAGTTAGGGTGCTGCCACCAATGCCAGGGATTACAATAATTTATATGGAATGATTTTAGACTGGCTTACAGAAAGCTGTGAAAGGCTCAAATTAAAGATGCAAGTGTGATCTCTAATTCATGAGTCCCTAAGCTAGAGGGCAGGAAAACTGTTTTACAGGGACTCTGTTCTTATACATATCCTACACTTATTTCCTTAGCTACATGGACTTTCATTTAACCATTAAATTTTATTAATATATTCTATTTTCTTACAATTAGAAAAGGATAGATAGAATTTCTAAGTTTCTGGACACTGCATCAGACAGTAGAAACAGTTGGAAGTTTTATTTCATCAGTGTNTGGCTGGCTCAATGATACGAATGCTGATGTATCATCAATCCAGGAGATCTGAATGTTACCTGGAAAAGGCAAAAAAAGGCATGATTATTTCTTTTATCCTCAGCTCAGTCACAGATCTTATCTGATGTGCCATGACAGAAAACAAGACAGTTTAAAAGTAACTTCACCTGAGGATTCTGTCCACTGTAAAGGTGCACAGCACACACAGAGCTGTAGGGGAGCCTGGAAGGGTTTAGAAAGCAGGACAGTTTGGGCTGCAAATGCATCCCATATATACCCTCACACCTACTGGAGCAAGGACCAAAAGGAAAGACACACACCTCATACCTTTTTCACTCCCAGAATATTCTTATTCTTCTTCCTAGCTTTTTTTTTTTTAATAATCTTATAACAATACAAGTAATTTGAGTGTTTTTTCAGTTCTCCCTGCATGTGTTCTATATAATTCCACAACAAAAATGGAAGTTATTTTGAGCAGAGGGTGTGGGGGAGTGAACTGATCACACAAGTGGAGAACTCCATTTATTTTAACNACATTTATTTTCAGATGTTTAATCTATTTAAATCGAGTTTGGCCTATAGGTTACAAGGTAATAGAAGTCTCTTCTGAAATCCAGCCAGATAATAAGCAATTTTTTAATTATATAAAAAAATAAAAGCCTAGTTAGATTTAGTTTGCATGCTGTAAATTTGTGTAGCCAGCTATTTAGGCCTTGAAGTTATAATCATTTTGATCACTGCCAAAAGCATAATGAATTCAGTATGGTTTTGGACATATCCCTATACTAAAGGGATAAGGCTGCTTTTATGAACCTGCTCTGAGAAGTCGAATGTTAGAATTTCTCTGAACACTTTGTAGGGCACATAAGTTCAATTTCAATTAGAAATTACTGCACAATTTAACATTGTTCCAAGTGCACTGACAAATTATTGCTCTGAACCTGTGTATCTAGTCCTCCTTTTTTGCATTAATTATTTTCTAAACAAAACCATCATTTGAGCCATCTGAGATCATACTTTTCTATGACTATTCAACATGGAAGCACTGGCCAGATTCCATCCCTTCCTTATGTACATGGTTCATTCTGTATCCAAAAGAATGATCAGAAAGAAAGTTTCTCCTGAATATTTTGCAATTATTCCCTTACTGTAAAATATCAAAAATGATCAGTGATGGATAAAAAAATCTCCTGAAAGAGTTTCAGCTACTACTCAAATGGACTTCAGTGCCCTCATTTTCACTAAATACCAATTAAAAATAAACAGAAGGGCAATCTATTGATGGCACATCATTTTAGTATCACATTGCTGCATTCTAAATTACTTTGGTATTTTAGATAATTAAGGGTTTCTATACCTGCCTTTATATATATTAAAATAACATTTTAAGAACAAGTCAAATATTAAACAGTGCACACTAAATTGTAATCTGAAGAGATCTGCAACCAATATTCTTATGAGATTCTCCATGCTTAAAAGACACTCTTTTCAGACTGTCACATTTCATTATTAAGAAACAAGAATTTAAGAGAGGTGAGATAAATAAATTAGATCACTTGGCAATATTGAATATTGCTAAGCACTCAGTAAATGTTGTGCATTTCAAAAGTATGGTGAAATTAGAAGAAAATTCTAGTCTAAAAACAGATACCTTTACATGTCTAAGGGGTAGATATGAAAACAGAAATTCTAGGAAAGAGACATTTGGGATTCATTATTTCATTGTCAAACAACTAAGGGACAACTAATAAAATCTCCATAAGTTTTAAAATCAGAAGAATTTTTCACACAATGCTTCAGTGCAGTTAGGGTGCTGCCACCAATGCCAGGGATTACAATAATTTATATGGAATGATTTTAGACTGGCTTACAGAAAGCTGTGAAAGGCTCAAATTAAAGATGCAAGTGTGATCTCTAATTCATGAGTCCCTAAGCTAGAGGGCAGGAAAACTGTTTTACAGGGACTCTGTTCTTATACATATCCTACACTTATTTCCTTAGCTACATGGACTTTCATTTAACCATTAAATTTTATTAATATATTCTATTTTCTTACAATTAGAAAAGGATAGATAGAATTTCTAAGTTTCTGGACACTGCATCAGACAGTAGAAACAGTTGGAAGTTTTATTTCATCAGTGTTCACATCCTTTTTAAAGAGGACCCTCAGTTCACAAAATGCAATTAATAGATTTGACTCCACTCACCTGGACAATTTTTAAGAGGCAGTTTTAAAACTACTTTGATAGCATGGGTTTTAATTAAACCCATTAAAGACATTCATTTAAAGACAAGTGAAGGCTATACACAAGAGCTGTATTTCAGCAAATATTATTGAAATACATCACATTTCACTTCATCATGACCAAATAAACTAAACAAATGTAAGAATTTTTAGAAATTAAGTGTTCTAAGAGACTGCAGAGTACTACAAGTACTTGTACAGTGAAAAGACATCGACCCATGAGGCTACAAAAACATCTTGCATGAACAGGTGTCCACTTGGTATGCATGCAGTCCTGAAAGATTTCAGAATCATGAGCACCCCTTCTAGGGTAGCAAATGTAAACCAGTTCCAAGTCTGACATTGCAGCCCCTTCAGCTGTCTCACTGCTTTCAATAGAAGCTTCACAGAAGATGACAAGCCTGCTTGTAATCTACTAGTCAATTTAGACTATAGGTTAAACTAAATCCAAAACAATTTCCTATAAAGTCAGATTAATGTTGCTATTCAGTTTAACAATTGGTTTTCAATCCAGGTAGAAGCTTCATTTAAAAATTGTTTTGTTAACTGGTGTAATAAATTGGGATAATTCATGTCTGTCATTTTTTGTTTGGTTGGTTGGCTTTTTTTCACTTTTAGGAAATCACTTAACCTCACATTGCAGCACACTCTTTCTCTATCCAGCATTTTGTCTAGCAAATCCTAGAATTTTGGAAGGAACAATCCAGTTGGTTTTGTTATAAAAAGCAATAAATTTGTAAAAAAAACCAACAAACAAACAAAACCAACCAAACAAAAAAACCCCTATAGATTTAAGTACTAGCCAAACAGCCAGGCTTTGTAAAGGCAGCCATGAAAGCATCCAGCTCTGAGATGTGGAGAAGTGAGATAAACAGGGATGTCAAAGTTGCAGTGTTGGGAGCTATGCAAGGATGACCCCTGGTGGTGCTCAGTGACCTGGGCTCGTGTTCCACACCACAGGGGAGGACTTGATACTCCATGGAAAAGGACAGTTGGTTCTCACCCCTCTAACACCAACACTAGAAGTCTCAGTAACTTTCTCACATTCTAGATTTTTCAGTGGGGAACATTAAACCTTATCCAGCATTGTTGTGGCTCCCAGGATCTGAAGGGGCTACGAGAAAGCTGGGGAGGGGTTTGTTAGGATGTCAGTTAGTAACAGGACTGGAGGGAATGGATCAAAACTAGAGCAGGGTCGATTCAGATCAGACATGAGGAAGAATTTCTTCCCCAGAGGGTGGTGAGACACTGGCACAGGCTGCCCAGAGAGGTGGGGGAAGCCCCATTCTTGGAAGTGTTGAAGGCCAGGCTGGATGGGGCTCTGAGCAACCTGACCTAGTGGGAGGTGTCCCTGCAGAGACTACCAAGACACAATTGCAGGTGAAGAGAAGAATGGTGTAATTCTGCAAACTAGTGGTGACCCACAGCAAGCACAGAAGTGACAGCACTGACTACACTTCCATCCTTTTACTGGGGATTAAATGTCCCCATAGACCCACAGCAATGATTTCAATGGAGGTCAGGGTCAGTTTGCCCTGTACAACTCTGACTTAAGTCATTTAGTGTGGTACATTACTTTTAAACAACTGCAGTACACCGATCAAGCACAAGCTAAGCAGACATTTGCTTGTCTCCAAAAGGGGTAAAGTCCATTTCACAATGGAATGCCAAGTAGCCACTTACCTGCTTAAAAAAACAAGTGAAAATCTGTAGTTTTTACAGCAATTATACTGCAATGGAGAATATTGGTAATTAAGAAAGGCTAGAGGCAGAAAAAATGGATACTCTAGTGCCAGGTAGAAAAATTTTAGCAATAGGGAAATTAGCAATTCCTTCAAACATGCTCTGCTTACAGCTGCCAAGACTAAGATTTTTTTGTTTTGTTGGTTGTTTTTTTTTTTTTTACATAAAAAAATGATCCCCCTCGATACACACTTTGGTAAATATCACTTAAAAAAAAATCCTATTAAAATCTTTATTATAAATTCTGAGGAAGATAAGATCATAAATGTGTATTATATATAATATTTAATAAGCTATTCAACAATGCATTGTAAANTTGCAGCCCCTTCAGCTGTCTCACTGCTTTCAATAGAAGCTTCACAGAAGATGACAAGCCTGCTTGTAATCTACTAGTCAATTTAGACTATAGGTTAAACTAAATCCAAAACAATTTCCTATAAAGTCAGATTAATGTTGCTATTCAGTTTAACAATTGGTTTTCAATCCAGGTAGAAGCTTCATTTAAAAATTGTTTTGTTAACTGGTGTAATAAATTGGGATAATTCATGTCTGTCATTTTTTGTTTGGTTGGTTGGCTTTTTTTCACTTTTAGGAAATCACTTAACCTCACATTGCAGCACACTCTTTCTCTATCCAGCATTTTGTCTAGCAAATCCTAGAATTTTGGAAGGAACAATCCAGTTGGTTTTGTTATAAAAAGCAATAAATTTGTAAAAAAAACCAACAAACAAACAAAACCAACCAAACAAAAAAACCCCTATAGATTTAAGTACTAGCCAAACAGCCAGGCTTTGTAAAGGCAGCCATGAAAGCATCCAGCTCTGAGATGTGGAGAAGTGAGATAAACAGGGATGTCAAAGTTGCAGTGTTGGGAGCTATGCAAGGATGACCCCTGGTGGTGCTCAGTGACCTGGGCTCGTGTTCCACACCACAGGGGAGGACTTGATACTCCATGGAAAAGGACAGTTGGTTCTCACCCCTCTAACACCAACACTAGAAGTCTCAGTAACTTTCTCACATTCTAGATTTTTCAGTGGGGAACATTAAACCTTATCCAGCATTGTTGTGGCTCCCAGGATCTGAAGGGGCTACGAGAAAGCTGGGGAGGGGTTTGTTAGGATGTCAGTTAGTAACAGGACTGGAGGGAATGGATCAAAACTAGAGCAGGGTCGATTCAGATCAGACATGAGGAAGAATTTCTTCCCCAGAGGGTGGTGAGACACTGGCACAGGCTGCCCAGAGAGGTGGGGGAAGCCCCATTCTTGGAAGTGTTGAAGGCCAGGCTGGATGGGGCTCTGAGCAACCTGACCTAGTGGGAGGTGTCCCTGCAGAGACTACCAAGACACAATTGCAGGTGAAGAGAAGAATGGTGTAATTCTGCAAACTAGTGGTGACCCACAGCAAGCACAGAAGTGACAGCACTGACTACACTTCCATCCTTTTACTGGGGATTAAATGTCCCCATAGACCCACAGCAATGATTTCAATGGAGGTCAGGGTCAGTTTGCCCTGTACAACTCTGACTTAAGTCATTTAGTGTGGTACATTACTTTTAAACAACTGCAGTACACCGATCAAGCACAAGCTAAGCAGACATTTGCTTGTCTCCAAAAGGGGTAAAGTCCATTTCACAATGGAATGCCAAGTAGCCACTTACCTGCTTAAAAAAACAAGTGAAAATCTGTAGTTTTTACAGCAATTATACTGCAATGGAGAATATTGGTAATTAAGAAAGGCTAGAGGCAGAAAAAATGGATACTCTAGTGCCAGGTAGAAAAATTTTAGCAATAGGGAAATTAGCAATTCCTTCAAACATGCTCTGCTTACAGCTGCCAAGACTAAGATTTTTTTGTTTTGTTGGTTGTTTTTTTTTTTTTTACATAAAAAAATGATCCCCCTCGATACACACTTTGGTAAATATCACTTAAAAAAAAATCCTATTAAAATCTTTATTATAAATTCTGAGGAAGATAAGATCATAAATGTGTATTATATATAATATTTAATAAGCTATTCAACAATGCATTGTAAATATTGGGAGCAGATATTTCTGGAAAATCTGCAATTATCAGAGTGAAATGTTTGTTTTACACTAAATATTTTGAGAAAGAGAAAGAGGTCACCTCTTTGGAAAAAAAAATTATTATTATTTGCAAGCCCAAAAGATCTCTTTTGAAGCATTACCTTACCTTGCAATAAGAAACTAGAAACCAATGTGCAATAAGAACCTTGGAAACAACATCCAAGACAGGGCTGTAGGAAAGATCATTCTTGTTCTGATTTAAGGACACAAAGTATAGCCACCATTTTCTGCAAGAGTTAGGAGATCACTGTCAATTAATTAGGGTTTTCATGTCCTTACATTATATAGCAATGTTTAGCAGAGGAACAACAGGACCTTGCTTAGCTAGACTCAGAGATGGTAGTGTCTGGCTTTAAGCAGACTGCAGGATGAACCTTCCTGCTAAAACCTTCATCTGCCTTTCACACCTCTCCCCATTCTCTTCACCCATCTATGAACTCTTACCTCCTCCCAGGAAAGGCTGTAAATGAAAGGATCAAAGGTCCACAATAATCACCACGTAAAAAGATGTCTGAAGAGCAGTTCATCAGAGCAGACATTTTCAAGACTTCATTACAAAAAAAGTTGACAGGACACTATTCAAAAATTAGAAAAGGATTAATCTGCACCCACAGATTAACAAGTACCTGTGTTTTTGTTATTTTTAATGAGCAAGAAGACCAAAAAAAGAAGTATAAGGATAAATTGTATGGCTCACCAAAGGCACTGAAGAGCTGGTAAAGGTCACTAGTCTTCCACTCTTTGGGAAAAGTAACATGAAGAACATGATCTCGTTTTGGCTGCACTGTGAACAAACAGGCATTTGTTAGTCAGGACCACTTACTCTGTATCTTTAGAGTATCCTAAAAGCTGGGGTTTGATTTGTTTGTTTGAGGGTTTTGTTGAGGTTTGTTTGGGGTTTTTTTAAGCTAAGAAAACAGGCCAAGATTTATGAAACTACAACAGGCACTAACAAAAATGGGCCTGAAATTACAGGGGCCTACTCACTCCCACTAGCTCATCTGTATAATAACAGTGTTACATGAAGTGGGAAATACCCACAAATCCAGTCCTTCACACCAAGTGCAAGGACAGAAGAAAAAATCCAACATCCTCTACTTGTTCCTTATTGCAAAGAATTTTTAAAAGGTTGGCATTTTTCTGTAAATAACAACTTACTGTGAAACAATGTTCTATTCTGGTTTCATATAACATTAAGTACAAGCTAAAATATACCTATTGAGAGACTTTTTTAAATTAAAAACTACAATAAGAATAGCACATCAAGGCCAACACCTAAAAAAAGGAGTGCAAGAGAAGTCTCTAATGTCTGCTTTACTCAGAGCTTTGGGAATTTGAGAGAGAAACAAACTGCTGGATGAGGTAAGAGTAAAGCAGAAATTATCACTGTAAAACTCTTGTCATGGCAAGAAAAATTGCACAAGCTACAGGTAACACTACAGACCCAACAGACTGACAAACACACCAAAACTTCAGACTGTCACCTAGTTAGCTGCCCATCACCTAGTTCTTAAACTGCAGTTTCCAAGTACAATTACCACAGGAGTGTGGCCTTCTTCTTTGGGTGGTTTTACTTCTCTGCACAAGTGTCCCCTGAAGACAACAACTGACCAGCCAGCTTCTTCAACCCACAGTACTGTTTAAATCTCAGAATAGAATGAGGAATTTCTAAAGCAGCCAAACATGCCACCCTAGAAGCACTTTACCCTTTTGAAGCTTAGAAACTCTCCCTCATTCAGGTTCTGCTGTAACATCTGCATCAATCTGTTCTATGAGAGTTGCTTTCAGATTAAAAAAAGACAGACTTTCAGATGCAGACCCTTTTTTGGCAAATCTTCTTGGCAAAGCATCAAAACAACCCTGTAAGTTGGCTAGCAAACTGAAGTAGCATCTTTTAGGTCCATGAGAGGATGTCAAAGCTGTAAAGTATTTATCCATTCTTCCACTCAATAGCAGTTGGGGAAAGAAGCATGTGACATAATTAGATTGACTATTCCAATACATCCACAGGGCCAGAGATCAGTGATCTGATCACCTAACTGCATTTCAAACTTCACTACATGCCCTTACAGTATGTATTTTTCTCTCTGGTAGTTACTTCCACCTTTCTAAAACTGCATTCTGTTGCTATTAAACTAGAATCTAATAAAGGGTCATCCTCCAGTCAGAGCTTTCTGATGCATGGAATAGAAATGTCTTCACATCAATATTGGTCCCAGATGGGTAACATTTGAAGACATTTGTGTACCTGACTTCACAGTATCAAATTAATCTTTCATCTAGTTGAGGATTAGACTGACCTCCAGGGCTTCCAATTTTCCTAAGTCAAGACATCAATGGTTGCACTCATCTGAAGTTTTCTCCCTCATAGTGCAGCATCCCATAACAGTAAGGATCTTTATATTAGTAAAATCAGTTCTCATTTAACTGTATCAGCAACTTATTTCAGCCCCAGGTCTGTAACCTGAAATGACTTGAAATGTAAAAATATTTCCAAGTACTATTTTTCCATTTATGTAATAATCATTGTCTCGTGTGGCAAAAAAAACAAAACCAACAAAACAACAAGAAGCTGATGTTTTGATTGAAGTTAAGGGTACTGCTGCAAACAAATTGGGAAGGAAGGAAGGAAAGCAGACAGAAGATTTTCAGATCCATTTGCTAATCATTACTTTGCATTGTGTATTTACTGCTGGTGTGAGGGACAGAGGAAAGTGTTAAGACCCCACTTTATACCTTGTATGGTACTTCAGAATAGCCACCCAAAATAACCATAGAGCCATTCACTTCAAACTCTGTTACATTTAGTTATTAATCTATGAGTTAAAATAAAATAAATAAATAAATAGATTAAAATCTATTAATTTACTAGTTCATGAAAAAAAGGGATGTTTAGATCATTTGATAAGTGGCTAATAACCTCAACACAGCTGATGTCCCAGTACTATAGATGGACATGATCTTAACACTTGCTCCTCCAGAGATTTTGTCAGAATGATATTTAGAATGAAATAAGCTACTTACAGTCAGGTCCTTCCAAATTGAGATATGGTATGTCCATGACTCTCATAAGAAACAACCTGAAGCAAAACAGAAAAGCACCATTAGCAATTCAGCCTGAAGACCTTTTAATAAGTTTTTTTTTAAATCTTTTTTTAGATTTATTTTTATTATTATCTATTTAATTTGTTTTAGTCACTGCTGAAGGAGCAGAATTTACCATCCCAACCATATCTTGAGCTACATTAAAAGAAACAGACCCTCCAATAAAGTTCCATTCATTATCTACCACTCCAAATTCAAAAGCTGTCAAATTCAAACTACATAACAATGGATGTAAACAGTGGATAAAAACATTACTGAGCTGTAATGTGATTCTCTGTATCATATCACACTATTAGTTTTTAAGAGGTTGAGTATTATGTCCTTAGGGTTACTTGTATTACTAAGAATTCCACTGGAATGAGGTTGCTATCTTGTCTTTAAATACTCAGGCAAAAGAAAAATAATGGACTTAATGACAGGTTCACAGGTGGGACTTCAGAGAACTGGCACCAGTTATGATACACACTGTCACACGTAACTTCTCTTCCTGACTCTTAGGGAATATATAGTATCATATGCACTGTGTCCCCCTGAGCACAACCTGAATTTTATCCATAAAAATTAGAAGCATCAGCATCAATTAACTTCAAAAACGTTCACAATTTCAGCATAGCATTGTAATAGCAATGAAGATATTTTTTTTACAAAAGGGCCATGTTTATTTAGCCTTAGGTGCCTTACTCCCATAGCTTTCATTTATAGCTGTCTGAATTGCACAGGAGTGACATATTGAGACCAAATCTAGCCTCAGAACACAGTTTCCACAAGGAAACCAAGAAAAACATCCTTACTCTGACATATTCTAGAGATCTGAGACAGTACTGCCAGGACATGAAGTGCTATTACAGTGCTATTGCTGAATAAAGACCCCTCCAAAAAGCCATCCACTCAGAAAACAACAAACAGGAGACACAGTTACCAGGCTGGATCTTTTATGAGATTGGAGGGCAGGGAAAAAAAAAGAGAGTGTGGGACATACCTTCCTAAAAGGAAAAGAAGAAGATGACTATATAAAGTCCAATTGGAAGCTGGTCACAAGCTGTGTTTTCTAGGGCTCTGTACTGGGACCAGTTCTTTTAAATTCTTTACCAATGATCTGGACAAGGGGATCA
>VYZU01079792.1:18455-29306 GCA_013401355.1 Ceyx cyanopectus
TTAACAACTTGAGAAAATATCTGACAGGATGATGAAGCATCTAGCTCAGAAATGAAAATTAAGACCTTAGCTTGACACCTGGAGTAGTCATAGAAAACATACTAATAATATTATTGCAGTGTGAATATTACTGGTTCAAAGGGTGTGCAGAAGTGGGGCACTGTGATTTCCTAGCTTTTTTAAGAAGCTAAAAGTCTCTCTGGCTATGTGATTTCCTTAAAGCTCAGCCTTCTGGTGACTACCTTGCATGTAAAACAAAATCAAGGGATCCCTCCTCTAAATTAGAGTAGTTGGTTCAGAGGATGCAGAGAGCCTTGACATGTGACGACATGACAGTACAGCAGGTGAATCCCACTAAATGACTTTGCCCCTTCTCATTACACTGAAGAGTCAAGGGAAAGTGAGATTAAATTTTAATGAAAGGGATTGAAAGCACTCACTTTTTACCTTAAAATTGTTATAGAGTAAGACCACGAGCAGTGAGTTTCTGCTGCTGTTTTTTTGCTGATGATTCACAATGCCACAGTGGATAGATCTGTGTGTCCAAGCTTTAAGCTGCTCTTTTGTGTCAATGGAAATACATAAAAAAATCAGGCACTAGACAGGGTTTTTCACCTGGTAGCCCACTTTCCCACACCTGTTTATGTGTACAGGTTATTCTCTGATTGCAAACCCAGGTGAAGCTGGCACATTTTTGTATTGGGTAGTGTGTTGTGCAGAGTCAGGCACATGAGGAGAGCCTCCTTTATCAGGTTTTGGTTTTTTCTTTTGGAGAGAGGGAAGGTGTTTGCCACTTCACCCAGCTGGTGGCTCTGGGTGCAACAGTGCATGTGAAAGCTTGGTGTGGATGTGCCCTGTGCCTTGGGCTCCATCCAAGCTTAACCTGGACGTTTGCCTGCAGACAGGCAATTCTGGATGACAGATGGATGGTGGAAGCAAAATTAATTCAAGCAGTCAGATAAGGTGGGCTGGCACAGCATTCTGTGGATAGATTGCTTTCCCTCTCATGGATGACTACAAGCTCAGCACTGTCATAAAGGCAATGAGCTAGCAATATAGGAGAAGCAAATCTTATAGGGAGAGGTGTTTTATTTGGTGTAGATTGAGAAAAAACCCCAACTGTTTGAATAGAAAACCCCTTATCAGGAGCTTTAAGTGAGTACTGTTGGAGTACTATATTTTGAGGGAGCTGCTTCATTTACAGTCATTAATGAGTCATCTGTTCTGACTATTTTGAATTCTGTCCTGGTGTCTTGATAATATTATTAAGGCTATAAATATTCATATCATTTCTTTTGTTCTCAGAGAGAAATCTTTACAGAGTTTTTTGAAAAATGACTAAATTTGGCTTACTAGAATTAGAATTGTAAGAAAGAGTTACTTCTATTTTAAGATAATCTTAAGATCATAAAAGGAAGGTACAATTTATCACCTTTTCCATAGGCATCATGTGAAAAAAAGAGAGTAAAAATAAATATGCAGAGCAAAGAGTTTCTTCTAAAAGCCAGGCAGGCCACAAAGGTGGTTTGCATCGATATTACTCAATATCACACAGAAAGGAAAAGAGACTGCAGGAAAAGAGATAGTGGGTACCCAATTAAATGTGATGTAGCTGCAGCTGGGCTCCATGCTTATCAAACGGTTAAGTGAGTTAGTTAACAAAAAAACTGGCCTGATTATGTTGACTTTTGAAGTATCCTGAGGCTATAACCTGCTCTCCATCTAGACAAATGTCTGAAAGCATGGTTGAAAGATGATTTGTGTGATATAGGAAATAACATACATCCATGAAAGCTCTTAGAGGGTGTAGGGTACTGACAACCATTGCTGGACAAGCACTCAACAGGCTATTGCAAAGGCAGGTGTGTAGATGGCTGGCAAGAAGGTTAAAGAGCAAGCCATTTTTACTGTGGTATAATCATAGCTGCTAGTCAGATGCAACATTCCTGTGCAAAGAGACAGTAGCTTTCACCTTCTGGACACTTCCGTCAGTGTCTCAGACATATTTTTTCTCAAAAATTCATGGTTTCCATCAGCTATAGACTCTTCTTACATGTCATGAAGGGAAATTCTTGTACTGTGGCTTTCTAATGAACCTGGGGTCCATCTAGCACACAGCTCTCATACCAAGAGGACCACAGCAGCAGGACTGCAGGGGTAGGGAAGGCTGACCTGCTGAAAATCCTAGATGCTTGATGGCAGATGGGATAGTTTGTTGTGCTCGAAAGAGGCATTACTCACAAGGATGAGTTGGAAAGACGCATTGACCATTCTGGTTGCACAAAAGTTTCCCTGCAACAACAGACTTGTTTCTGATCAGAACCCACACCTGTTCAGTGGTTCCTAGAAGGGTTAACCAGTTGTGGTTCCTGCATGGAGAGTTAGGAGACATGGCTGTGCTGAAGGAAAGCCACTCCCCAAACAATGCTTAGCTGAGCACTCCTTGTTTGACATGCTGTGGACTAGAGTTTGAAAGTTAAGAACCCTGCCTCCTGTGTTCTTCATGTTGGGGTAGGTTGATTTAGGGAATCCAGTGCTCATGCATTCTACTAAAAGACTGATCTGTGGATAAATGTAGCTTTGCTACAGGCAAAAACCTCCCTAAAAGCACTGTTTGTTTTTTGTTTTTTTTTTAAGAACAGAAACTGGAAACAGGGATAATGTGTGTATTTCCCCCATGCTAGTCATTCTCTGCAGCCTATATAATGGGATTATTGACATCATGTGACTTGGGGACCCCTTCCATGACACCTGAACATGTTCCTACCAAATTAATAGGTAGGCAGGAGCTCTGCATTTTGAAATCTAATCTTAAAACCTTGGAGACTGATTAAATTATATCTCTGAGCCAGGAACAAACTGTAGCTTCATGCAAATTGTGCTCCTGCCCGTAATTTTTTTGTTAACACTGGAGAATGATTTACTGTTGGGGTTTCAGTGGTTGTTAAAAAGAGTGATGTGTCCTAATCTCATGATTATTTAGTCAGATGTTGGAAACTACAGGACATAGTCAGAACTCCGCTAATACCCAGAACAAAAATGTAGGAAAGGATAATCTGTTTTAGTTTTATGCCCATCTCCATGGCATCTGGGTAGCCAATGATTGAGGTGAGGGAGGAAGGTTATTTTGTAGGTTTCCCTTAAGGACAAAGACTCCTTTCAAGAAAACAAAAGAAATATCTTGAGTTCATTAACACCCCCTTTTCCAGCAGACTGTGAGAGACTGTCCTTCTTTCAAAACTGGATAGTGTACATCTGTCAGTAAGAATGGAAGACAAAACTCTTTGTTGAGAGAAAAAAAAAAAAGAGTACATTAGTTGATGTACATTAGTTGATCCAGTACAGGATGTTTAATGTTGGTTTTTTTTCTGATTTCACAGGAAATACTCAGAGCTTCACATCTACAGAGCCACGTTGGCTGACTCTGGGGAATACGCATGCAGAGTGAGCAGCAAACTAGGGAATGACAGTACTAAAGCCAGTGTTACCATCAAGGACACCAGGGGTAAGGACTGGCTCTTATTTCACTATCACATCCAGAAAGCTGCTTGGAGGAGGGAAAAGCTTTGCAAGTGAAGTGGAAGTGGAAACCCTGCAATCTATTAGGTGTACTAAGAAAATTAATCAGGCCTGACTTGTCTGCTTTGTGGTTAAGAAGTTTGATTTTCCTTACCCAGACAACTGGGATGCCTCCCATGGATCTCAGGGGAGATAATAAATTTCTGTCAGACACTTTCCAAGTCTACACAGTCTAAATATAGTCCAGAAGAGGATTAACAGAAGGGAATATTATTTTAATTCTCATAGTACATGTGAGTAGTGGAGTCACTATAGGCCTATGGGGAAATTTCCATTTGACCTAGAACATGTCTTAGTCTGAACTTCTAAACCAGCACTCTTTTCTTTGTCTATAAGTAATATTTCAATGGCTCTGATTGCCACCATTTGTATTTTCACAGCTGTTGATAGATTTTTCATTTTATTTTTAAAATAATAAAAACAAAGATAGTAATGTATTTGAAGGCATATTCTTCAAAGTCACAAACATAATTCAGGCACTTTAATTCAGATATTGTGATTTAAGCAGAGCTCATCATGAGGCAGATAGCATTCAGACTTACCCAAAACGGCTTAAAATTGTCGTAGGTCGCTATTTCTGCAGGGCTTCTTTCCATTTCACTTAGAATTCCTTCTGATGGGATTGCGTGAGTGTTGCACACAAATGTTTAAGCAGTACTGTTTCTCCTTGTGAGTGCATTAGAGGCTTCATTTCAGCTGATATCTTGTTTCTCAATTTACCAAGAATGTTTTTCTGCTCCACAATGTGCTCTGAAGAAGAAGATAGGCATTTAAATAAATAGAAAAACAACTGTAAACCCTCACCAGAGGGATTTGTCTTTGGCTATCTGATGTTTCATGATCACATGGTGATTGTTCTACTATGCTCACTCTGTGTATTTACTATTCCATTTCATCAATTACAAAAATCTCACATGCTAAGACTTAATACTTTCTGTATGGTATTATAATCATAGTCAGATGTCAGAGACTTGATAGAAAAGATCAAGTGTTATTTACCAGAATGTTATGAGGAGGAAAAATGGGTAGGTGTTTTTGTGTAGCTTTGTAAATGCTGTTGGTTTCCATACATACAAATTTTGGTTGCTCATTAACTGCTTACATGGAAAGCTGCTCTGCTGTTTCCAAGACACTGGAGTTTCCATAACTCAGCTGTCAGCTCTGTGCCTGGGCAATAATACAGATAAATGCAAAAAAAACCCCCAAAAAACAGAGACAGAATAGTGTAATGACTGGGGAGTGCATGTGGAACCTCATTCCTATACTTCATGACAAGGATTTTTCAACTTCTTTTTGGGCTGTGCTGAATGACAGCTAAACAGTCCTGCTGCAGGGGGACAGGAGCTTGGTTTTGAATTAAAACATTTGCAGGCAAGCCCTGTTATGTGCATTTGTAACAAATATATTAGAACATGTCTAATCTTATTGTGAAATGTAAGTTGTTTAAAAAAACACATGCATGCAAACTCCCTTGAATGCATTGAAACTTGGACCAAATCTGAACCTGGCAGCTGGCACTTGTCTGTAAATATCTGAACTGGAAACTCAGTGATATCTGAACTTGAGCATATCAGTGATATTTGATAATCTAGAATCAGGCATGGCAGCATTCACTGGCTGAAAAAAATCGATCTGTCATATTCGGTTGCCACACATTCATCTGAGTCCCTCTGCTTATTGTTGCTTATAAACTACCAGTAAAATTTTTCCAAATTTTCCTCCTTAATGATGGAATTTTCCACCCGGCTTTGAGGAACAGCATGGGTGACATCTGGTAACTTAAGAGCAATGGATCCCTAAGGCCTCACAGGGCAACATCTGCTTTGTGAACAGGGCCAGACCCCCTGCATGAGTGACCTCCTCACTTCTCCTTCCCCCACATTCCCTGACCTCTTCCCCCTGCTAGCTTAATGACAGTTTTGGGATCTAAACTCGGTAATGAGCCCTGAAGGGCAGTCATTACTCAGCTTCTATATATTTGTGAGGTCCTGCACTATTCATAAGAAAAAGGTTTTATTTAAAAGCAAAATAAGACAAGACACAAACAAACAAATAAAACAAAGCAACAAAAAAACCCACAAACCAACCAACCAATCAAAAGAAATCCACAACAATAACAACACCCAAAAAGCCCCACGAAACAAAAACCAAACATAATAAAAATAAAACAACAAACACACACACATACACAAACCAACAAAAACCCAAACCAGAACCACCATGCAAACCCCAGAATACTTGGCACATCGTTAGCACAATGATAATAAGCTGGGTGGTGCAGTTGATGTGCTAGAGGGATGGGATCAGGGACTTGGAGGGGGATCCAGAGGGATCTGGACAGGCTGGAGAGGTGGGCCCAGGTGAACCACATGAGGCTCAACAGGATCAAGGGCAGGGTCCTGCACCTGGTCTGAGGCAACCAGCATTCCCCATATAGAATGGGAGACGATGTGCTGGAAAGCAGTCCTTTGGAAAAAGACTTGAGGGTGCTGGTGAAAAGCTGGGCATGAGTCACCAATGCTCCATGGCAGCCCAGAAGGCCAATCCATCCTGGGCTGCAGCAGGAGCAGTGTAGGCAGCAGATGGAGAGAGGGGATTCTGCTGCTCTGCTCTGGGAAGAGCTCTCCTGGAACCCTGTGTCCAACTCTGGAGCCCTCAGCACATGAAGGACATGGAGCTGATGGAGTGAGGCCAGAGGAGGACACAGAGATGCTCAGGGGGCTGGCAAAGCTCTGCTCCCAGGACAGGCTGAAGGAGCTGGGATTGTTCAGCCTGGAGAAGAGAAGGCTCTGGGGGACCTTCCAGTACCTGAAAGGGGCCTACAAGAAAGCAGGGGAGGGTCTGTTCACAAGGGTTCATAGTGACAGGACAAGACAGGCCAAGAGGTGATGGCTTTAAGATAGAAAAAGGTAGATTTAGATTAGATATTAGGAAAAAGTTGTTTAATATAAGGGTGATAGACACTGGAATGGGTTGCCCAGAGAGGTAGTTGAGGCCCCATCCCTGGAGACACTCAAGGCCCAGCTTGAGGAGGCTCTGAGCAACCTGACCTAGAGATGTCCCTGCTGATTTCAGGGGGGTTGAACTAGATGGCCTTTGGAGGTCCCTTCCAAACTAATACACTCCATAATTGTATGATCTTTGTGCCAGTGCACTCCTAGAGAAGACCTTGTGATCCAGTGCAGCCCAGGAGTCCTTGCAGAATGCTAATGTGTCATATCTGAGCAGGGTAGTCAGAGAGGTTGTTTCCTTCCACATCCAGCAGATAGTGAGGAAAAGAAAGATTACACCAGAGGGTCTGGCTTTCTTATGATTGTATTTACCTCCTCTGCTACGTGAACCATAACTTTACTTGTGACCTTAATTGAATTTAATGACCTCACCTGGTCATGTTTATATATGTGCCTTGTTATCTGCAAACAAGATCTTTCTCTTTTTACTGGGTGTGTTAAGAATTAAGGTGGTGGCATTTCTGGGCATGGGGTTATTTTTCTTTCTACTAAAAATATAGTGATTTTCAGTATAAAAATCATGGGATTAATTCAATAGAATTTTGTCAAACTTTTAACTATTCTGATTGAAATTTTCTTTGCCTGTGTATGCCACAAAAGAGAAGCAAAGGTCTGTCTGTTATGATGTCTTGTCTGTAATGTTGACTAGACGTGGGCATTAGGAAATGAGTATAACTTGCCCACAGGATATGAACAGCCTTCTTATTTTCATTCCCTTCTATTAATATATGCTCCCTTAAGAGAAATTGTAATTGAGGTCCAAATAGAGGCATGAAGTTCTGGAATTATACAAATAGTGCACAAATTTGTTAAATCAGTAGTAACAGCCTTTTTCTTTTGCATCCCAGTATGACACTTCAGCTGGTCAAAATTCTTGCAGTGAAGCTTTTTCATGGACTTTCTCAAGTATGTAAGACCTTACTATGCTTAAGAAATAACAACAAGAAAGAACAATATTAGAGCTAAAGCTGTAAATTTAGTGTTTGAAAACTTGTTCATAAAACCCATCCTTTAAAGAGCTAAGTAAGTTGTCATTGTGTGTGGCTGGGACAACCTTGCCTGCATTGAAGGGAATGAGAAATGTTCAGGTTATCTGTTCATGTAACTCAACTGTAGGCAGAGATGAATTAATCAACTACACAGTCAGTGGCCCCTGCAATCTCCTGCATCCATAGGACTTGCAGTGGTACTAACAGCTCCAAGCTGTACAGTAGTCAGTAAGGATCTTATATTCATAATTCACAGAGTCACAGAACATTAGGAGTTGGAAGGACCTCAAAAGATCATCAAGTCCAACCCCCCTGCCAGAGCAGGATCACCTAGATCAGGCCATAAAGGAACAGAATGAATGTCTCCAGAGGACATTTATGAAACTGCAGCACGCTGTTCTTCACAACATAGACAGTAGATTATCTTCAAGAAGATGGCAGAGAAATAAGTAAATAAAACTAGCATTTTGTCTGAACCCATAGAGAATGTGGCCAACTATGAAATACTTCACATTCAAGAAAAGTCACAGAATTATAGAATAATCCTGGTTTGAAAAGACCTCCTGGATCACTGAGTCCAACCAAACCTACAACAACAAAAAACCAAAATAACCAATCATTCAAAAAACATACCATGTCAACTCATTTCTTAAACACCACCAGGGAAGGTGACTCTACCCCCTGCCTTGGCAACCTGTTCCAGGGCCTCACCACTCTCTCTGTAAAAAATGTCTTCCTAATACCCAATCTAACCCTTCCCTGCTGCCACTTCAGCCCATTCCCCTGGTTCTGTCATTAGTGACTAAGGAGAAGAGGCCTCACCTACCTCTCTACACCCTCCTGTCAGGGAGCTGTAGAGGACAATGAGGTCCTCCCTCAGCCTCCTCTTCTCCACACTAACCATGCCCAACTCTCTCAGCCTCTCCTCACACCACTTGTTCTCTCAGCCCCTCAGGAGCTTGGCAGCTCCTCTGAACATGTTCCAGTCCCTCAGTGTCTGTCCTGGAATGAGAGACCCAGAGTTGAACCCAGTTCTTGAGATGAGGCTTCATCAGGCCCTAGCACAAGGGCCCGATCCCTGCCCTGCTCCTGCTGGCCACGCTGCTCCTGATCCAGGCCAGGATGCCCTTGGCCTTCTTGTCCCCTAGGCACACACTGTTCATGTTCAGCAAGGTGTCACCAGCACCCTCAGGTCCCTTTCTTCTGGGCAGTTTCCAGCCACTGCTCCCCCAGACTGGAGCAGCTGGGGGTTATTGTGACCCAAATGCAGGACCCAGCCCTTGACCTCACTGTTGCTCAGACAATTCACCTCGGCCCATCATCCAACCTGTCCCAGTCCATCTGCAGAGCCTCCTGCCTCCAGCAGATCAACACCCTCACACAATTGGGTGTCATCTGCAAACTTACTGAGAGTGCCTCAATCCCCAAGTCAAAGCTGTCAATAAAGATGCCAAACAAGACTGGCCACAAAACTGATCCCTGAGGGACACCCCTGGTGATCAGCAGCCAGCTGGATTTCACCTCATTAATCACCACTCTCTGGAAGTCCTTTCTACTCATACATTAATCTGAGACTTGATTAGAACAGGAGGTCAGTTTATCTCTTCTCTCTCTAGCATAGTCATAGGTACCCCAAAGGCATAGTCTGTTTTTAGCAGGCTAGCATAAGATTCTAAACTAGTGCAAATCATCATGCTGGGCTTTATGTCACTGATTTGGACCTCCACATATAAAGAAATGTCACCATCACTCTCTGGCATAGCAGTTCCCCTAAGAGTAGCTTTGAAGTTTTCTTTGCAGTTGGATATATTTGAATTGAGAGTGGTGCTCTTTTCATCAGATTTGGGGTGGTAGTTTCTTGGAGGACTAGGAGAAAGGTAAAAAGCACAGTAGTTTTATGAAGAAAAAATTCAGTTTATCCATTGGTTTTTCCAGTGTCATTGACCAGGTCCTGCATGCTCCTGAAGACTCAGACTGTGGCCCTACTGACCTCTTACATACCTGCTTCTGACTCTGACATCCATAGATGGAGTAACAGAGATCTGAAACGCCTCTTTTTTTAACATGTGTATGCTAGCTTATACCTTTCTTCATATAGAATGTGTCACTTGAATGGCAAAACCAATTAAGAAGTTTAAGTCATATCACTGCCAAAAAGTAACCCTCAGGGTGACAGAAAGCTTTTGGTTGGTTGGTTGGTTGGTTTTTTGTTTTGGCTTTTGATGTTTTGGTTTGGTTTGGTTTCATTTGGTTTGGTTTGGTTTTTTGTAGCTCTAAATACTGATGACATTTGTGGTATTTGAATCCTCCTTGGAATCCAGGTTGTTGTCATTGTCAGGGTCCTCAGAGCCACCTTCAAGGCCTGAACCTATGAGATCGACCAAAAAGGCCTTTCAGTTACCTCAAGCAGGCATTTTACAGTACACCTTTCGCAAACTTTCTGAAGAAAAATAAAGCTGTGAAGGCATGCAGAAAGCTCTTCACAGCAGCAGCTGTAGGGCTGTTAGATGTTTGGTTATCCCTGGAGGAAAGGTCTTCCCTGAGGAGGACGACCTTCTGCCTTCCACAGAGGCATTACAGTGGAGCTTGTTGCCCAGGCACTGAGTTGTCTCATCTCAGCAGCCAAAACAAAACTCTCTGCCTGATAGGATGAATCAAGGTGGAAGCCCTGCAAGGTAGTGGGAATTTATGAGTCCCATGGAGATTGAAGGGGCTCTTCTCTGTCTTGCCAGAGGAGACAGCAGGAGATGGAGCTAGGGAGAGTACTAAGGAAATGGGACTGAATGAATCATAGAATAGTTAGGGCTGGAAGGGGCCTCCAAACGTCATCTAGTCTAGCCCCCCCTGCAGTGAGCAGGGATACCTGCAGGATGCAGGCAGCTGTCCCTATAACATCCCCAAACAAGGATCTCTTGTCCATCCTTCAAAATTTTTTACATAAGAAAGCCCCAGAAAAAGACATATCCAGTTTCAGGAATCAGTAGTTTACCAAAACAAATGCTCCTAGAAGTACCAGGGGACAGAAGTGGATGGAGCATCTGAGGTAACCACTCCTCATGGGAATTTAAACATGATGATGAAGACAAACCATCTTCATACCCTAGTAGACAGCAGCAGCAACTGCAAGTATGACTCAAAAATGCTTCCAACTATTCCTCTTTGGGCCCTTGCAAGAAGACTCTTTTCTCTCTGCTTCTTATGTTCAGATAGCTTGTCATTTGAATCCCTGCTCACTGCCCTGGGAGCAAAATTCCAGGCTCAGGATCAGTGTA
>VYZU01079885.1:0-19009 GCA_013401355.1 Ceyx cyanopectus
GCCCAGCCAATTTCTAAGACAGAATCTTCATGTTTATTACTTGTTTCATTTTATAATTTTTCATTATTTAGTTGTCCTTTAGGCTGCTCCTGTGGGATTTTAAAGTTCAGTCCCACATTATTCTTTGCAGATTCCTACTATTCCTAGGTACATGGTATCTGTTTCCCAACAGATGCAGAGACATGATCTCACATTCAGTAATTAAATGTACTAACATATGCAACTGGGTGAGGAGTCTTAGCCAGAGAAACATCTGTCACATGTATGATCTGGGGAGGAACAACCCCATGTATCAGTACAGGCTGGGGGCTGATCTGTTGGAGAGCAGCTCTGGGGAAAGAGACCTGGGGGTCCTGGTGGACAGGAGGAGGACCATGAGCCAACAATGTGTCCTTGCAACCAGGAGGGCCAATGGCATAGCAAAATCTAGGTAACTAGCATACTATATGTATCACAGAATCACAGAATGTCAGGGATTGGAAGGGAGCTGGAAGATCATCTAGTCCAATCCCTCTGCCAGAGCAGGGGCACCTAGACTAAGTCACCCAGGAACAGATCCAGGCAGGTCTGGAATGTCCCCAGAGAAGGAGACTCCACAACCTCCCTGGGCAGCCCCTTCCAGGCTCTGCCACCCTCACTGGGAAAATGTTTGTCCTTGTGTTTCCCCTAAACCTCTTGTGCTCCAACTTGCACCCATTGCCTCTTGTCCCATCAAGTTCTTCCTTTGTTAATAGCGAAGTTGATGAGAAGGTGACTGAGTTAGGAAGGTCTGTGGCTTCAAATCAAATGAACTGACCATGAGAGACCCCTCAATCCTACTGCTGTCTTCTCCAAACATCTGCACTAACAAATCTGCTGCAGAATCATAGAATGTTTAGGCCTGGAAGGGGCCTCCAAAGGTCATCTAGTGCAGCCCCCCTGCAGAGAGCAGGGACACCCTCAACTAGACCAGGCTGCTCAGAGCCTTGGCCAACCTCACCTGCAAGATCTCCAGGGATGGGGCATAAACCACCTCCCTGGGGAGCCTTTTCCACTGTTCTACAGAGGAGTCACCCAGCCAGTCATGGATGGTGACCACAATGGCTGACATACACAGAGAGGCCAGAAAACCAGCTTTGCTGTCAAGAGGCCCCTTAAAGGGTCTCTTTAGAGGCTTCCTCCTTTTCTGAATCATGGTAATGAGAGTATCTTTGGGTTGGTTGGTTTGTTTGTTTGTTTAAATCGTGACAGAGCAATGCTTTGATTCAATGAACGGCAATGTGGCAATAAGTCTTTTCTAGTACCATCAATATGTTTTTTTCCCCAGAAGGGCTGACAACTGCATGACACATTTTCCTGTTTGTTTATTGCCTCTTTTTAAATAAGTCTTTCATTTGTCTTTAAGGAAAAGACTTTGTGGTAGTTAACTGCCAAAAGAATAACAGCCTGCAAAGCTCTTTGCTGTCCTCTAAGTCCCTCCCTCTCTGCAGACCACTCAACATTTATTAACTCTTCCCTGCATTAAAAGATCATTAACCTCTGAAGGTTAAGGACTCTTCTCTTCTTAGAGAAGAGGAGATTTAGACTGGATCTCAGGAAGAAGTTCTTGACCTTGAGGGTGGTGGAGCAGTGGAATAGGCTCCCCAGGGAGGTGGTTGAGGCCCCATCCCTGGAGATCTTGCAGGTGAGGTTGGCCAAGGCTCTGAGCAGCCTGGTCTAGTTGAGGGTGTCCCTGCTCCCTGCAGGGGGGCTGCACTAGATGCCCTTTGGAGACCCCTTCCAGCCCTAAACATTCTATGTTTCTATGACATTTTTCTCACCCTCACCATTTAGCCAAGTTCAAATAGGACAATTTGTTCACATGTGTTTCCATTACCATGCTTTTCAAGTTTGAATAAACCCATTCAAGTCCACAATTAAGATGGAATGGTTCATTCTCTCATAGATGGCAAAGTTAATTCATTTTCCTCTTCTCCACTGGGGCTAAAGCTGTCTGATGACAGAAGTGCTATCTGGGGCTGAGCTACAAGGTTTCCTGCTGTAGTTCAGCTCACAGCTGAAGTATTTGCTCTACTTCTGACTCATAAGATAATGTCTGTGGTTTTATTTCAGGGCTATAGTGGGTGCAACCAGAATGTAATTCTCAGTTAACTTTCACAGATAGTGTAACATTTAATATTAGTGAGATAAACACTGAATACAGTCAGTGAACACCATAAATAGTAGAATTGCAGAACTCTAGATAGTTTTGAAAGCAACTGATAAATCCAGCAATATTTCTTGTACATGCCATTTCACGGATTGTTCACATTGCTGCTTCTTTTCTAGACCATGACTAAAATCATTTGCTAACTGAAAATATGAAGTAGTTTTCATAAGGAGATGAGCTAAAGCTTTGCAGCAGCAACTAGGTAGGTGTATCTTTTTTTTTTTTGATGCTGGAAATCCTGCACAAACAAGGTTTTGTTTTCAGTATTCCTGCTTAATAGCTTGTCAATTGCTAAGGCACTACTGTAGAAATTAAACACCTGCTAGCAAAATAAACAGTGGGTAACGTATAGATTCATTTCTATCTTTTAACTTGACTTTGTCTCATTTTAAGTAAATGAATCATATCTTCCTTTGGAAACCTTTGTGCCTCATAAGGTATATTCTAAGTGTGCCATACTTAGCGATTTCTTTGGCTATATTAGCCCCATATAATGGCTAATTAATTCTGCAATCTGACACCTATCTCATCTACTGCTGTGAAATGTGCACTGCTGAATTTTTGTTGCTGTCAGTTCCTTAAAAAAAAAAAAAAAAGAGGAGCTTTGATTTTGGAGTTAGAGAAAACCACACACAGAACCTTTAATTAATCAAATATTGATTGCCTGTGTTCGGGATGCATAGTAAGAGTCCATTATAACTTTCTTCTCTGAATTTCCACACAAAAGTCAGATAGTCTTCATCCTTTTGCTAAGGAATGAGGGAGGAAAGCATTGTACCCTCCTGCCTGATGGGCAAGGACACAGCAGCCCTGAGAGCATTACTATCACAGTTCATTTCAAAATGTCAGCAAAGCAGGGTGTTTTTTTTAAATAGACAGTAGTTTGTAAATGTTAGTGGAGTGTTGTGAAAAGAGAAAATAGCCTTCCCTCACCCTTTAACTCCCTCGTTTAGATTTGTTCTCTGGCTTAGCTGACAGCTAATGCTTTGGTAAGAAAGCCAAGGAACATACAAAGTAAAGTAGGAAACTTCATATCAAAGTATCACAGCAATTTTCTGCAGCACTACACTTGGAAGAATAACCTTTTCATAACAAGTATGAGTGGCAGAAAGGATCTGTAGCATGAACCTGAGATCAGGCTGTATATAGTGTATGAGGGGCTAGAGAGCACCCTCAGCAAGTTTGCTGCTGGCACCAAACTGGGAGGGGTGGCTGACACAGCAACAGGCTCTGCTAGATGATCTTCTAGGTCCCTTCTAACCCCTGACATTAGGAGGGGGGGCTTGGAGGTCCCTTCCAGCCCTAAACATTCTAGGTGATCCTGCTGTGGCAGGGGGGTTGGACTAGATGATTTTCTAGGTCCCTTCCAACCCCTGACATTCTGTGATTCTGTACCTGTACCAGAGGCTCTTGGAGACAGCTGTGGGACATGTTGTACTCTGCCTGTTTTCACAGGTATGGCCTTCCAGGTGATACAGGTTGCAGCAATCAGAATAAAGCTGTCCAACTGTGGACAAGCGCCAGCTTTATTAATGTAGTTCTTATTTCACAGAAGTTTCTTGCTACCCATTAAAATCAAAGCCATTCTGCTGTGCAGAGTATTTTGACAACCCTTTGCCTGATGGAACTTCAGTAGTGTTATGAAACTGCCCGATGGAGTTGAATAGGAAATGTTAATTCTCTTAATGCTTGTTCAAAATGCATTCAGAAAATATAATATGCACAAATTCATAAAGTCTGTAGGAGCTATAGTTGCCAAGTCTCTAAGTTTTAAGTCTGATAGTGATTTATTGCAGTGTAATTACTAAGAGCCAACTTCTAGGTCCCTTCCAACACCTAACATTCTGTGATTCTGTGAATTTTATTGTATTATTCTTTCCCTGCAAAATTCATGTCTTCCATCTATTAAGAGGCAAAACCAAAACACATATCAGTATATATTGCTTAATTTTTCCCCTTGGCTTCCAACCAAGCTCTAATACATACTGAATGAGCATAGCAGGAGGTAACAAAAAAAAAATGCACATCTTCACATATTCACCAGTGTCAAAGTTATAGCCTGCAGTTCTTGAGTGTAATAGTTGGCTCCTGGCCTCAAGTTAATAACAATTAACTCTCCCACTAATTTTGAAATAATGGAAGACTTTCCTTTATCTACTGATTAGTAAGGAACAAGGAAGAGCCTTTGATGTCCTCCCCTTGGAACTGTTTTAACGTTTTAGCTAAGTCTCCTGACATGATTTGAAAGGGTTCAAGAAGGATTAAAATGTACTCATAACTGAAAAACAGTTCTCTACCGCTAGCTCCTTTTGAGATTCTTCTCTTATCTCCAAGGTCAGGTAAAAACATCAAGGGATTAGAACTATGCATTGTCTGAGACAGCTGAAGACAACCTTGTAGTGCTTTCTCACAAAAAAAAAAAAAAAAGTCCGCTTATTTATTCTTAAATTAAACAATGTGCTTAGGCTTAAAAGAAAAGTGCATAAACAGCCTCCAGCAGCTCGAAAACTGATAAACTTTGTTTAATTTTCAAGCTGTTCCGAACATATTTCACTTATTTCTTCAATGAGTTTTAACAAGTGATTTTTAAAATTTTTTTTTTTTTTTTTTTTTTGCAGAATGTGATTTCACAAAAACGGCTTTCTCTGCCTTTACAGGTTAGGGGTTTTTTTTTAGATTTTCATGCCTAGTGAGCTATTTAGAAGACCTGCTTCTTTTTTCCTTAAGAAATCAAGGAGGATATGTCCTGCAGACTAATTCTCTGCCCCTATTAACACATTTCAGAACACACATGGAAGTGAAGGCTTTGGATTATCCTTCTTACACCACGGACTGGCATCCCTAACCTAGCTCCTAATGAAATCAAGCTGAGCACTCAGTTCCTTTTGCTGTGCCCTTCTTTGCTCAAATTATTTTTATCATAAGGGGGGCTGCACTAGATAACCTTTGGAGGTCCCTTCCAGCCCTAAACATTCTATGATTCTATGATAATTTTATCCAAGTAATCTTTCGTGTTCCCGTGCTAGGTAAAAATTCCTTTTGGTCTGACATACTGCTTTAAATGATTATTTTTGATCGTGAAGTTATGTTTGTGCAGTTTAGAGTGAACATAGAAAAATACAACATGATACTTGCTTCCTCTGAATGAAGTCAGTGGAAAAAAACGGCACAGATCGCAGTGGAGTTCATCTACGAGTGTTTTGTATAACAAAATATTTCAGAGGCTGCATCATCCTTTCTACTCACAAGCAACCGAGTGTGGGCAAATTCTGTATTGTTCTCTACCCCTCGTTTTCTGGAGTTCCATCACTGAGAAGAGAAGCAACTTGTTATCCCACTGGGGCATCCTCTAAGACATGGAGAGGGTATTTGGCAGACAAAATAAATTAAAGTAATGGCAATCTCTCATTTATGTGTTTCAGCAACCCAGGATGGAGTTGAGATTCAAAAGTGTTACAAGCCTCATGGATCAGTATAGGCTGGGGGCTGATGTATCAGAGAGCAGCTCTGGAGAAAGAGACCTGAGGGTCCTGCTGGACAGGGGGTGACCATGAGCCAACAATGAGCCCTTGCAGCTAGGAGGGACACAGGCATCCTGGGAAGCATTAGGAGAAGTGTGTCCAGCATGCTTTAAGCAGCAAAATCAGAGCAGCAGGCCTTGAAGAGACACTGAACTCAAAATTCCCTAGAGAAAAGACAAAATTATTTGCAAATTCACATCAGGTCAGGTTTATACTTGTGAGAATGATGGTCTTTCCCATCCCAGATACCATCCCAGATACCTCAGCATTCCATGCCACACCACAGCATGTAGTCTTTGTTCCCATCATTAAGGAGAAAACTGCTGGAATGACAATTAAAACTATGAAGAGGTTCACTGCAGGTCACATTTTACAGCTCTTCAGTCTTCTATCAGTTTCTGAAGATTTCCTACATCACTATGAACTTTTGTTTCGTTCAATCATTTCAATTTCTCTTTGCAGAGCTGTGTGTGGAACGTCTAGAAAGATGCTTCCATTGCAACAAAATTATTGTTGTTCATTTTAATGGATTTTTTTCAACTGTATGTAATTGGGATTGAAGTATCTAGCAGTGGAAAATATGTTCCATAACTAAATAATGAATTCTGAAAGAATTCTGCTTTTCAGCTGTACTTGTACTAATCTATTTGCTCTTCCACGTTTTTGTTTGCATGATAATAGTCAGATGACACCTGCAATAAACCAATTTTTTCAGAGGGAAAAAAAATAACCGACCTTGGTACTAATCATCTTAGTGTAATATCTAAGACAGGTGCAGAGTTAAGTGAAGCATCATGGGCAGTCCTGTAGGGTAGAGATCTGGGGCAAACACAGCTGAACTGTGAATCAGGGGGCTGCACTCAGGAGGGAAGTAGGTACCAAGGATGTTCTTTCAGAAGGGCAAAGCAGATAATGCAGAATGAAATGTTTTACCCAAATAATTTTGTTTGTCCCTTGCAGTGAAATCTCATGTGACCAGGAAAAAAACAGGGTCTTCTTTGCTGACTGCAGATAACTCAGAAGCACAAACCGAGGGAGTAATCTAAAATAAATAGCAGAATTGATGTGAAAGGGGTGTGAATTCACAGTGCACAACCTGTTCTGAGACAACAAATGTATTTTCCATGGGAAACTGATATATCCTCAGATGTCTTGAGTAACACTATAGGAGCACCTGCCTGTTGGAGCTTGTGCCTTGTTCTCTAGCCCCACTCATATTTTCATTTCTACCCAACACTGCACCACTAAAGGTGGTTTCCAAAACAAACAGCTCAACTACAAAAGGAGAGTTGGTATCAATCAGTATATACTGGATTAAATCTAATTGGTGAGTATAAAGAAGGAACCTCATAGAAGGGAGCTTGTAACATACTTCAGCTAACAGATTTTACTTTCCTTCTCTATCAGATCAGATCAGTCAAGTATATTTCCTGGCTTTTCCAGGAAATGTTGTTTTGGGGGCAAAAGAGACAGAGGACCTTGAGACACATGCAGTTGACTAATGCTGGTGCAAGATGTGGAAAAAAAAAATATATAAGGCAACAAACAAGAGAATAGAGATATATGAGTCATCAGCAGAGCAAGATTTCAAACCTTCTTTAGATAAATGCAATTGTGATGAAATAGGACCTTCATTTTAGGGGTTTCTCTACAGTAAAACAATAAAAAAACCCACACAAATGCTTGATATGGTGACTAGTGTCATTCCCATACTTAACATCATTGCCCAGAAGAAATAAAATGAATCCTGATAGACTAACTGGTGATAAATTAATATGGGAAATGGCTGTTTCACAAAAGATGCTTCAGTGGTAACTGCTGTGCTGTTTAAAACACCAACTGAAGAAACAGGTTGCCTTTTGCAAATTGCAGTTTACAAGCTCTGTATTTCAGTTTAAACTCCCAAAAATGAACTAAGAAGAGCTGTGTCAGTCAGTCTTTTGATCTTTTCATTGTCTGCTGCTGAAGCATCTCTGCCAGAACCAATGTGGAGGGACTGGTGGGGCTCAGTGAAAAGCATGTGTACTGCTTCTGGAGTGGCTTTAGTAGTGCTTTAAGGAAATAAACACACTTTCTACACCCTCCAGAGTAGCTGAAAGCCTGCAACTCTACACTTGCTGTGGTCGGTGTATTAAACAGAGTAGAAATAGTTCCAATTAAGTGATCTTATAGAAGTTTATACCATAAGAAGAAAATATCACTTAGATGGAAAAAAAATTAAACAATTTAAATCCTTCTGCCTTCCCAAAAACTAGAGACAGTTGATTCTATGGCAAGATGTTGGGAAAACTTCCATGGGATCATCTGTGTCCAAAGCACAGCCAAAAACTACTCTGCTGTAAAGACTGTTAATTCCTAAACAGTGATGGATAGTGAAGACATTTTTCCCACAAGAGTTAAAGGAACTGAGGCAGGGGAATCACACAGAGACTTCTGAAACATGCCACACTATACACACAGGACAGGGACAGTGACATTGAGTCTGGAAGGGCAGAAGCAGTTATATTGGGCTTGCCAGCTGCAGGAGACACCATCCTGGTGTTTTCAGGACCTACCAGTCACCTTGAATCATCTTCTCAGTGTCTGAAGGACACTCAAGGCCCAGCTGACCTTGGTCACTAGGACCATTCTGCTGCTTCCACCTGAAGGGCTGCCTTATGCACATCACCTTTCTCAGGTGAACTCAGGTGAGCCATGGGAGAAGGCTGGCCAGGCAAGAAGAGCTGGCAGAGCAGCCCACCACAGGGACAGTAATCCACAGAAGCAGGGGAGCATTAGCAGCCAGGGAGCTGCTGCTGCAAAGCCACAGCAGCAGCTGTGTAAATGAAAAAGGCTGATGGGGAGCTGTAGGGCTGATGCAAAGGCACCAGCAAAAACTGAAGAAAGCCAATGCATGAGCCTTCCAGCTTTAGCACCTTCTCAAACGTGCTCTGCTTCTCCATCTAAAAAACCTCCCCGGAGGCAAATTTACACTCCCTGCCTCATGAAAAGGCCCAAAAACATTTGAGGGAAGGAGGCTGAACATGATGCCTGCATACTTCTCCTGCAGGCACCTGTGTGCAGGGCTGAAGCCAGCACCTCACTGTGTGCAGCTCCCCACAGGGGCACAATGGCTCCCTTCCATGGACATCACTGAAAGCAGGAGGCTTAGTCGGGGCACGGAGCTGTGGCAGACAACCCTGCATCCCTCCTGACTCAGGCTGAGTGGCTGAGAAGGGCAGAAGGAGAGTTGTGCCTGCAGAAGATCTCTGCAATGGGGTTTTGCTTCCATCAGCGCAGGGGGCCGACCCTGAGGGAGCAAGTGGCACGAGAGATGTTCCAATTCCACAGAATCACAGAGCGTCAGGGCTTGGAAGGGGCCTGGAAGATCATCTAGTCCAACCCCCCTGCCAGAGCAGGGTCACCTAGACCAAGTCACCCAGGAACAGATCCAGGTGGGTCCTGAGTGTGTCCAGAGAAGGAGACTCCACAACCTCCCAGGGGAGCCCGTTCCAAAGTGTTCAGACAGCCCATGTCCCCTTTGGCTGGGTCAGGAGTCGTTCCTACATCAGTTTGCAGCTGTGACAAAGGGCACTGCAGGGGACAGTAAAACAGCCACCATCCTACATCCTCACACAAGGACCAGCACATCTGCTTATGCCCTCATTTGATTTCTAAGTCAGCAAAACTGACTCGGAACAACCCACGGGGTGCTTCCTCCTTCTGGCATCAGCTCCCTGCCCACGAGAAACCTGAGTTCCTCTCAGCGTGTTGCCCAGGATCACTGTAGGAAAGCTGAAGGGGGAAAGACAAGCCCAAGGTGGAAGCTGGTGGAAGATCTGCCAACCTGTTGGCTGGCAGCACGGCAAGGGCAGGAGGTCAGAGCCCTCATCACAGCCCAGAGGGAGGAGGAGAGGCTGTGGGAAGGGTTCTGTGTGGAGGTGGCGATGCAGGAGGCAAGGGCTGACCTCGAACTGAAACAGGAGAGGGCTGAAGGAAGGGGGTGAATGAGGGGACAGCCATGGTTGGGTGAGCAGAAAGCAGATGCTGCTGCTGCAGTCATTCCAATGACCTGAAGAGGCAGAAGGTGAGATGGAGGTAAAGGCTCCAGTGATTTGAGCAGGTCCAAAGCAGGGTTCAGTTCAAAGCAAAGTGTTTCATGTCTACCAGAGGATGAAAGGTTGTTGGAAACCATTCCTACTCAACAGAAGATGACAAATGATGTCTAGATAGATTCAAAGCCAACAGGCTTGAACTAATATAATGAGAAACATGCTGTGTTACAGGTGAGCATTGTTCCTTATAGTGATTTTAGTAGCTATTTCTTTCAACGTAAAAAGCTTCATATTTGATAAAAAGCTGTAGTCAAAGTCCTCAATGCCCCTGCAAGATCCTGAAGGGAAGAGACATTCAAAATTGCTCCTATCAGTTGTTTACCAGCAAGAAGTTCTGATAAAGGCTGCAGCCATTACAGGGCAAAGCCTGCAGCAAAACCCTCTTTTCATTTCAGCTAGGACCCCATCTAGTCTCCAGGTCAGCTTATGTCCCCTTACACTGGCACCACTGCTCTCCACGTAGCTTCATTCAAACGGGGCAGCCTCCTCCTCAGCCATACCCACCTCATTTTGCTGTCCATCCCCTAGGGAGAGCAGCAGACTGTGCCTCAGCCTGTAGGTATTAGTGTGGAATATTTTACACACGTTCTTTCCTGTGGGATCTGGTACCATCTCCTGTGCACAGAGAAAGCTCTCAGTTCGGATATTTGCGGGGTTTTTTTTTCTCTCTTTTTCTATTTATCTCACAGGTTACAGGCTTTCTCTACTCAGAGATTTAGCCTAGAACAGCGGAGATGTGCCTCGGAGGACAGCTCCCATGGCTGTGCGGTGTGAGCAGGTAGATTTTCTGTTCAGCCCAGTAGCCCAGCTTGAGGATGAGGTTTTGAGGCTTCAAGCTGAAGCAAAAGGACTCAGAAGTATCAGGGAAAGTGAAGCTGAGATTGACAGCTGGAGCCTTTCACTGAGCTCCACTCAGCAGACAGGTAACACCCAGGATCAGGGGGCCCCTCTGCCCTGCCTCTCTCATAATAATAACAGAACCCCAGGTAAAGGGGGTGAGTGGAGGCAAGTTCACGGGTATGGTAGAAGGAGAGCACCTCCCTTACCTGCTTCTACTCCTCAAGTGCCTCTGAAAAACAGATATGAGGCTCTTCTGGAAGACAGTCAGTCTTATAACGAGTTGGAAGGTGGGGGAGTGGTGGAGGGGAAGGCTTGGAGGCATGTCCCACCTTGTGAGGGTGGGCGGATTCTTCCTGCACACACACACACACCCCCTCCATCATCCTCCTCTACTCTGCACTGGTGAGACCCCACCTCAAGTACTGTGTCCACTTTTGGACACCCCAGTTCAGAAAAGATATTTACTGAAGAGAGTCTAGCACAGGGCCACCAAGCTGCTGAAGGGAGTGGAGCATCTCCCTCCTGAGGAGAGGCTGAGAGAGCTGGCGCTCTTTAGCCTGGAGGAGACTGAGGGGGAACCTCATCAGTGTCTAGCAATATGTTAAGGGTGAGTGTAGGGAGGATGGAGCCAGATTCTGCTCAGTGTCATCCAATGACAGGACGAGAGGCAATGGGTGCAAGTTGGAGCACAGGAGGTTTAGGGGAAACACAAGGACAAACTTTTTCTCAGTGAGGGTGCCAGAGCCTGGCAGGGGCTGCCCAGGGAGGTTGTGGAGTCTCCTGCTCTGGAGACATTCCAGACCTGCCTGGATCTGTTCCTGGGTGACTTGGTCTAGGTGACCCTGCTCTGTCAGGGGGGTTGGTCTAGATGCTCTTCTAGGTCCCTTCCAACCCCTAATATCTATGAATCTATGAATCCCTTCAGACTGCACAGCAAAGCTTCCCAAAAGTTCTGTTGCTAGCCCTCTCCATTCAGTACTGCAGGCCAGCTCTAACACCCAAAGCAGTCATGAAGCATTTTGAGGCTTTTTTGTTTTTTTTTTTACTCTCTAGTGTTTCCAGCTTCATACAGAGGCAGTGTTTATAAATTTCTGTGCTGCATTGCAGCAGCCCCATAGTATGTTTGCAGTATTGCACAATCACCTCTGACATCTGGTTTTGTTTTCAGTGCTGGAACTTCCCTCCTGTTTCATGAGCGGCCTTTGCTTACACAATCCCAGTACATACCAGTACTCCTCTCCTCTTCAGCTGGCAGAAGTGTGCAGAATTACATTGCTCTGGAGTCAGCAGGTCAGGGGACGGAGCAGTTCCCAAGCCAAACACCAGAACAGGGTTGAGAAGCAGACACTGCCTGGTCAAAACCTTTTGAGCACAACCCAGAAGAGGGGAAGGTCAGTCAGTGCTGTGCAGAGGACACAAGGGCATTGCAGGGTGTCCCAGGCCAACAGTCGTGCTGCTGGCTTGGCAGAGCTCACCCCCTGCCAGGGCTGAGCACAACCCAGTGGGGGTGTTGGACTGGGAACATTCACACAGCCCCACAGTGCTGCTCCCTCCACGCTGGGCAAGCCCTTCCCTGTGCTGCCATGCTACCAAACATGGGGTCAGCCACCCCCTCCCTTCCTCTCACCCTTGTGCCTGGTGAGAAACCAGCCTGTCCATTTGTCCCAAGATCCCTGACACTGCAGCAATCTGTGCTGGATGGGACATATTCTTGCCAGAGTTCAGCTGCTATAGAGACACCAACCTTCTTAACACAGGCCCTGAGCAGTTTTAGGTGAGCATGTGCTTTAAAAACTTGCAGCTACTGGACTGCTACAGGAATGAATCAATCCTGAATCTTGCAAGCTTTTCAGCTTGCTTAGCAAAATAAAACGCTCTGAGTTCTGGGTGGTTATTCTGGGGACACTGAACGAGAGGTGGGTCCATGTGGCTTTGCAGATGCTGTCGTGCAGACCACGTGTGCACTCTGACACCTGCAGAGGGGAACAAGTGATTTCACCAGTGAGATTCAATCTGTGCAAGCTGCAGGGAGGAAGGGCAAGGGGCTGGCTGCAGTGATGTAGGCTGATTTCACACGAAGGTGCTTCTAAGGCAGCTCAGGAGTGTGTCTGCATGGCACTTCTAACACAGAGATGGATCTGCAGGGTGACATTTGCTCTCCCCATCTTTTCAATGTGTGTGTGGGAAGAAACCACTTGTCTTGCACTGATTCAGAGAAGCAGAAGAAAATAAAACACTGGTAACCTATGCCTATTCTTGAGAAGGAATTTGTTTAATCACAGACAAACACCTTCTTGTGTTAATTACATGGAGTCACATTCTCTCTAACAATCTCATCTTTTTATCCATACATACGATATTGTATCAAGAGAAAAAACGAGGACTATCATTTTAAAAACCAGCATTGTAGTTATATGTGAAAGGCCACTTGTTATGTGAGTAAGGGTTTCTTTCCCCTCACAGTTTGGAGTTAAGCTGTGTCAGCATCTTCTCGAGCTTTATTGCTAGTGTCATGTTGCCTTTAATCCTTAGTTTTCCTGACATGAAGGCCATGGTTGGCTTTAGTTTACCTAAAATAAAAAAAAACAAACACAAAAACAGAACAATCAGAAAACAGAGACAGATCTGCACAGGAAAAGATAATGCCACTGTAGTGAAATGTACCAGCTATATTGCCACCAAGTTCTGCTGTCAGACACACTCAGCACCCATGGGTTTAGAGATGTGCAGAGAGAAATCACACAGAGTGCCTGGATTCTTTACAAAGCTACACTCACTGCTGAAATTTCCATATGAGCTTTTTGTGCTCTGCCTGTCCAAAGGACACCTGAAGAGCTCCTGAAAAATCCAAGGAGTTGTATCTGCCCCTTTATTCTGCTCTGGCGAAACTCTCCTGGAGTATTGCATCCAGTTCTGGAGCCCTCAGCACAGGAGAGACATGGAGCTGATGGAGCGGGGCCAGAGGAGGCCACCAAGATGATCAGAGGCTGAAACACCTCTGCTATGAGGACAGGCTGAAGGAGCTGGGGTTGTTCAGCCTGGAGAAGACAAGGCTCTGGGGAGACCTTAGAGCCACCTTGCAGTACCTGAAGGGGCTCCAGGAAGGCTGGAGAGGGGCTGTTTCCAAGGGCCTTAGTGAGAGGATGAGGGGTAATGGGTTTCAATTAGAGCAGAGGAGATTTAGACTGGATATCAGGAAGAAGTTGTTTCCCTTGAGGGTGGTGGATCAGTGAAACAGGCTCCCCAGGGAGGTGGTTGAGGCCCCATCCCTGGAGATCTTGCAGGTGAGGTTGGCCAAGGCTCTGAGCAGCCTGGTCTAGTTGAGGGTGTCCCTGCTCCGTGCAGGGGGGCTGCTTTAGATGCCCTTTGGAGGTCCCTTCCAGCCCTAAACATTCTATGATTCTATGATCCCACCCTCTGATCTGAACCACAAAACACCCGGAGCTCCTCCATCCCAGGACCACAGCACCAGAAGGTGCCAATTCACCCATCAGCAGGGGGGGGTCTTGTGGTCCTGGGACCTGTGCCCGACCTGGAACTGCCCGTGTCACTCACCTGTGAACATTTTGACAAAGTCAGTGCTGGACATGCTCATGACCACATCAGCTGCCACAGGAGGCTTTCCCACACCAGCACTGCCACCCTTGTTTTTCAGGTCGATATACCAAGTGCCCGCTTCATCCCCTGAACAGACAGTGAAAAGAGGTGACAAGGCAGCATGGAGCTCTGTGCCCTCCCTGCTCCCCCCTGTCACCATGGCCACGGCCACCTCCATCTGCAGAAGTTCCATGACACCACTACGGAAGACACCCCTTCCCCCTTGGTCTGCCTGCAGGCAAAGACAGCCCCTGGCAGGTGCCCAGCAGCACCACATGTCCTTGAGGAGTCTCAAACCAGCACTCTGCCACACAGGAGGTGGCAGCTGGAGCTGTTCAGCAGGTCCTCGAGCACCCTCTGTCTGTTGTCACCCGGAACAGGACCAGCACTGTGACAAAGCCAGAAGGGATTGGCACCAGCTTCCCGTGTGCCCTGGAGCTGGTCCTGAGAGAAGGACCATCATGCAGAACAGAGCACAGGGTGTCTGAGGCAGCTCAAAAAGGTGAGAGCTGAAAACACCCTCTGGAAACGCCCACTGCCTGCTGCCGGGAGCACAAGCGTGTGCACAGTGTTACAAGTGAGAGTCTTACCAGATAAATCAAACTGAAAGACACCCTGAGTGCTTCTCACATGCTCTTCACTCATTGCCCCCTGAATAACTCTGAATGTTTCTGCAACAGGGCCCGACAACTTGTCTGGAGCAGCTCCTGTCTTAGCCTCGGCTCCACCTGGTCCTTGGTGCTGGGATCCACTCAACGTCTCCTCTTTGGCTGCTTGAGAGGCACCTACAAGGCAGAGATTATTGACAGGTTGGAGAAGTGGGCCCAGGGGAACCTCCTGAGGTTCAACAAGACTAAGTACTGGGTCCTGCACCTGGGTCAGAACAATCCTCACTATCAATCCAGGCTGGGGGATGAGGGGCTGGAAAGCAGCTCTGCAGAAAAGGACTTGGGGGTGTTGGTGGCTGAGAAGCTGGACATGAGCCAGCAGTGGGCACTGGCAGCCAAGAAGGCCAATGGCATCCTGGGCTGCATCCAGAGAAGTGTGGCCAGCAGATGGAGAGAGGTGATTCTGCCCCTCTACTCTGCTCTGCTCAGACCTCACCTGGAGCACTGCATCCAGCTCTGGAGCCCTCAGCACAGGAAAGACATGGAGCTGATGGAGCAGGGCCAGAGGAGGCCACAGAGATGCTCAGAGGCTGAAACACCTCTGCTATGAGGACAGGCTGAAGGAGCTGAGGGCGGTGGATCAGTGGAATAGGCTCCCCAGGGAGGTGGTTGAGGCCCCATCCCTGGAGATATTGCAGGTGAGGTTGGCCAAGGCTCTGAGCAGCCTGGTCTAGTTGAGGGTGTCCCTGCTCACTGCAGGGGGGCTGCACTAGATGCCCTTTGGAGCTCCCAGCCCTAAACAGTCTGTGATTCTATGAAACGCAAAACACTTTAAAGCTGCATGCAGCAACATGCCCAGAGATCTCAGCTGGAGGAGACCGAGCGGGGAGCAGGGGAGTAGTTCCCCATTCCAGTATTTGTACTGGGAAAGGGTAGGGCTTGCACCTGGGAATCTGAGCAGGCATAAATACAGGTATTATATATGTATTTCACTTCCCTTTATGTCCAGAGAAAAGCAGAAATAAAAACACAGCAGAACTGCAATGCACAGAATTGCTCTGCAGAGTTCATTACAAAGCCTTGCACAGCCCTCACACACTGCAATCCTGAAAAAGCAATAGCAATCATTTTCTAAAAACAAAGTATCTCCATTTCTTCTAAGATATTTACACTGTGCAAACAGTGCAGGTTCTAAGGAGCAGCAGAGGCTCTACATTGTGCTCCTTGTATTAGAAATTTGGCCAGGCAAATGAGAAAGGTCATGGTCATGTTTCCTATTTAATTTCTTTTTTCCAGCAGCATTTACCTGTGTCCTTTGAACTACCATAATTCAAATTATTGAAAAGGGATTCCTCAGAATAAGGCTCTGATTTTACACCATGAAAGTCCTGCAAGAGGTAAGATTCTTTGCCTAGCTTTATGTAGAGTCACTTGCTTAAATCACACCCTCCAAATGAGAGGGTTTTTCTCAAATAGCTTGAATGGAGTCTAAGGTCTTGGGAGAAAATAAAAAAATAAGTAAATAAATTAAAAAAAAACCAAAACAAGCCAACAGCAACCTGAAACAAAGAAGGAATTAATTGCTGTCAGAAATTATTGACTTTTACACACACTGCTGTCCCTACCATATCTGTCTTGTTTCTTGGCTGTCACATCAGTTTCTAGATCCAAGAAGAAGTCAGGCATCAGGGGGTGACCTAAAACAGGGGAAAAATGCAGTAGTAAATCCAAATAAAGTTTCACAGCACAACAGGAATCCATTTTGTGTGAAACAACAACCACGTTTCTATGTAATTAAAACAGATCTTCAAGTAAAGACATAGCAGGGACTAACCCATTTAGTTTGTTTATTTAGATTGAAATCTGACCAAGAAGCCTCTTAAAAGTTCCAGTGAAAAACATCTTAAGAAGAAAACAGATCTCTCATTAGCTGATAATTAATAATATATGCACCTACAGTGCAGGTAGATTATATGTTCATTCAAGTAGTTTAATAGGCATTAGGTTCAAGTGATTTAATAGGCATTTGATTATTAGAACATCCCTGGACTTGTATGTTCTTCCCAGGAGGGAATATGCTGAAATATTTTGCAGACTACTTTATGAACCCCCTAGAAACAGAATTCTATTAATATTATGTCATATTAACATAAAGAACTCTATTAATATTATAGTCACACAGACTTTCCTCTTGCAAGCTCTGTTTTACCTGGTGCAATTGCATAGCTGTCAAAATCCTTAACTCCTTCTTCTCTCAGCAGATCTTCGTCGATGATGAAGTTCCCAGTGAAACTTTTTGGTTTGGTTAGAATGCAATATGCAGCATCTGCAAGGATGTCTGTCTTCCTGCACTGCTTTTCTATCCCAGATCCTCCCAGCATATCCATAGCAGCTGTATGGATGGCTGTGAAGTCAGAAGGGTTAAGAGAACAAAGCTTGAACGCCAATGATGCCAAATCTACATTTCCCTGGCAAGTGCAATCACTTTGTTTTCCTTTCACAGAAAACTGCAGGAAGACCAAGTTATGAAATATTACTAGTAACTCAACAAATAACTCTCTAGAAGCACCAGTTAAAAACAAAACAAAATTATTCAAGGAACCAAAAAGTGGAACAATCAATGGGCAGGACTTAAGACATTCACATCTCTCCATCCATTCATCAGTGTCCCAGTCTGGACTTCCTCCAGGTTATTTAGGAGATAGAAAAATAACAGGAAAACTGTTTTTTTCTCCAAGTGGATATATGATACAGCAGTCATTAAATTTCCCTTGGCAATTATCACACTGAAAATTCTGATGCTTGTAACACGTTGTAGAAACCTGCATGAGATGCCTCAGTTAGTGACAACTCAAACAGCAAAAATTCAAACATGTGAATGGTTGTACTAGATCCAAGAATAAAATCCAGATATCCTAAGCTTCTAGTTGTTTTATTAACCAATTCTGCTAACTCCTGCACCATTCCATTAGTCTTCTTCATGCTCCCTCTCACAGGAGGTACTAACAATGTGACTTGTTGCAGTCTATATCTGTAACTTGCCTTTTTTTTCCTTTCCAAACTCAACTGCTAAAAATATGCATCCAAATAAAATAGAAAATAGATATACTGTACATACAACTAGACTTCTTAGGTCTTTTTTTTTTTTTTCATTTTCAGGGATTGGAAATAAATTTGTTTTTTTTCTCTGAAACACCACCTGTCCTGCAAGATTCTGAATGTTTGTTGCTTGTCTTTTTTTAAACTTCTACCAACAGTTCAGAGAACATTTCTATCAAATGCTCCAATGAAATTTACCAGGTTCCACTCACCTGAATATATTCCCCTATTCTGAGGATTCTGTGACCTGTTCCCTTTCCTAACTCATGCTGCTTCTTATTCCCTGTTAAGTGTCAACTATTATTCTTCTGAGAACAGTAAGTCTATGTGCANCTGATTTATACAAACTTTTGAGAGCTCATCTAATCTTTCTAACAGGCTTAAACTGAAGGAACAAGAATTGATTCAGCAAACAACCAGGCTCTGTCTTCATATCTTGGACTTTATGGGAACTAGAAGGTATGAAAACACTGGAAAGAAAAAATGTGTTCAACTGTGCAACACTTGACTTAATGTAACTTCTGCCTATGAAGTTGGCCATCCCTCTGAAAAATATTTCATTGTGTTAAAATTCTCATGGGTTCTGTTTTTCCTTGCCATGTGAAACATGAAAGAGCACAGACAAGCCAAACACTGCACAGATGCTTCAGTGAACAGAAGGGCTTGGATGTGCTGCAAACTAACTGGACATGACTTTGATATCCAAGTGGCAATGGTCTAGTAGTGAAAAAGAGGAATGAAAACAGAGAAGCAGGATGAACAAAGAATATAGAGAACAACTGCTGGGTTTCCTGAATCAATTCCAGAAGTTTGAAGTCAAATAAAACAAGGTGTAGAAGACTAAAAATACAGAAAGTAATTATTTTAGTACCATTAAATATATATATATGTATATATACACACATCACCTGTTTTAGGCCATAAAGCATTTACAGCAACTTCTCCTCTAAATTCTTCTGCCATTCCCAAGACACACATGGACATCCCATATTTAGAAATCGTGTAAGCTAAGACAAGTATAAAAAAAAAAAAAAAAAAAAAGAATTTACACTCTTATCAGCA
>VYZU01079885.1:19238-33955 GCA_013401355.1 Ceyx cyanopectus
ATTATATAATAACTTTGCAACTATATTTTAGATCCTGTGGAAGTCTGTAGATCTATCTCACTGGTAAGAAGACAAGCAAGAAGATAACTCACCTGAAAGAAGATAACTTCCTCACTTTTGGAAGATAACTCTCTCAAAAGAACACTCTTTGCACTGGAGAATTTGCACAATATTCCCCTCTTCTATACTTGAGGGCACAATGGTTTTCATGGAGACACCCCTGATTTATACAAACTTTTGAGAGCTCATCTAATCTTTCTAACAGGCTTAAACTGAAGGAACAAGAATTGATTCAGCAAACAACCAGGCTCTGTCTTCATATCTTGGACTTTATGGGAACTAGAAGGTATGAAAACACTGGAAAGAAAAAATGTGTTCAACTGTGCAACACTTGACTTAATGTAACTTCTGCCTATGAAGTTGGCCATCCCTCTGAAAAATATTTCATTGTGTTAAAATTCTCATGGGTTCTGTTTTTCCTTGCCATGTGAAACATGAAAGAGCACAGACAAGCCAAACACTGCACAGATGCTTCAGTGAACAGAAGGGCTTGGATGTGCTGCAAACTAACTGGACATGACTTTGATATCCAAGTGGCAATGGTCTAGTAGTGAAAAAGAGGAATGAAAACAGAGAAGCAGGATGAACAAAGAATATAGAGAACAACTGCTGGGTTTCCTGAATCAATTCCAGAAGTTTGAAGTCAAATAAAACAAGGTGTAGAAGACTAAAAATACAGAAAGTAATTATTTTAGTACCATTAAATATATATATATGTATATATACACACATCACCNTAAAATTATTTGTTCCTGAGGAAAACTACAGTTTTGGAGATGAAACAAGTTAACTCTCTAAAGTCAAAATCACTCTCTTCTCCCCCTTCTCCCCAGCAGTTGCAACCTGTAGTCTGCCATCTTTCTGCTGCAAATGAGAGCATGTTCTGTCAAAAACAGTGACTGAAACCTAGCTGTACATTGCTTTTTTTGTGCCTTCTATACACAGCAGTCTATCAAGATTGCTCTATTTTTTAAGAAACATAAGGCATGCCAGCTGCTAATGACTAAACTAGTATTGTATAGAAAAGAAAAAGGGGGGGGAAGGTGAAGAAAAGGAAAAAAAAAAAATAAAGGGGGTTTCTTTTTAGACTTTAAAATAAGCAACGTTACCTCAACACAAAATGGGAGTCCCTTACCTACCTCAGAATCCATTTCCATTTTAAAATAGAAAATATTTTGTAGTCTTAAGAATCCCCATGGGAAAAGCACAGACTTTTGCCTCGAAAACAATCTTGAGAACATGTAAGAGGAACTGCAGTTTCCATACCAAACACTTGCCCTTAGAAAACACCCCAGGCACATTAGTGCCAGTCTGTATACAGTGCTAATGAGACAAGATGTGGCATTCTGGGCTGGCACTCCTGCACATTTCACCAGGTATTTACATGGTTCTCACAAAACAAAAAAAAAAGGCTCTGAGTGCTACTCACCACAATGATTTTTGAACCACATGGGATTCAGATTCATAGGTGGGCTCAGGTTAAGGATATGGGGGTTCCTACTCTTCCTCAAGTGGGGAAGGCATGTTTTAGACCTGAAAGACAAGATTCATAGAGATTAATTCTCCTGCTATTTTCTGGAACATCTGTCATTACAGTAAAATAAACATACTAGCAGACCATTCTTTTAATTTTTGATGAAAGTACAACACTAAGCTGAGACTCTGCCCTTCAATCAATTACTTAACTGATATAAAGTACAACAACAACAAAGCAAAATCTATCCCAGCTCTTATCTCAGGTGCAATGTTCATTCCTGCTCACTGGAATAGCATAGTAGCATCTACTGAAGCTGATTTTCCAGACACTCAGAAGCTATAAATTCCTCGTAATAGCTCTGGCAGGGGCAAAAAAAAAACCCACTATGAGGCAACAAGTGAAATTAAGAGTGCAAAGCATCATTTAAAGTCACACTCTCTTATGATACCACAGCTATTTCTTCTTTAAAATAATGTTAAAGAAATAATACTGTATCTTCCAATCTGACAGTCACAAAAGCAATAGCTAGGACTATTTGCAGCTTCCCTTGAGAGGCATTAATCTTTGATATGCTCTTCCAATTTGCAGCAACACAGGCCCTGGTTTTTAATCTTTTAAGGCAGAGCAGCAAGGAAAGATGACAAAGAATTCTGCAGGAATTTGGAATGGCTAGATGAATGGCTGAGAAAGGGATTGTCACTGTTAGGTGCTGATTGGGAAGCAGAGATTGCCACTGGCAATACCACGAAACCCTTCCAGAGATTTAGCAAGAGCCAGACACAAAGAACCTTCTGGAAAGCCAGGCTCCAAAAACAACTTTCCTTTCTAAGCACAGAACCACTTCCACTTAGCAGCCTTTCCAAGGGAGACACCACAGAGTGGGAGCACAGAAATCCCACTCTGCAAGCAGAGTCTGTCTTTCTTCCACCCTCCTTTTCTCTCCATGCTGTGCACATTTTAATTCAGGAAATTAATTCAGAAAGCTGAATTAACACTGTTGAAATGGAAAAATCCCTTCAGAGATTCTTAGCAAAATAACATTAAGGAATATAATCATAGTATCTGACAACCAGATTCATCAGCACAAAGGAGAATGATGGATGCTACTCTAGATAAAACTTCCTTACAAAAAGCTTCTGATCATATCAAGCAACAACTGAATTTAGAGAATCCACATAATTCTAGGAGCTTTTTTTTTTAGAAAAAAAACAAACCAAACAACCCAAAGCTCCATCAAAATAAAAGTTTTCATTTTACAACAGAGCAATGTTAAATTACATCCTGTAAATCTAAAGATGATCCCACCTACTGAATACATTTCAAAAAATGAGCAAAATCATTTCAGGGGAAATGTGAAATCAGATCTTAGTATATTAATTTAAACAGATGATAGAATCCATACACTGAAAGTAAGCAGGGAACACTTTAGATTGCTAAGTTACATCTTGAACATCACTCTTTTAAGTTAACATCTGCAATGTAACATCTCTAAAGATGAGAAAGCTTATTAGCAAGCAGCTGACAAGATCTTGGTGTATGCAAAGTCAGTCACTTTCAGAATCACAGCATGTCAGGGGTTGGAAGGGACCTAGAAGATCATCTAGTCCAACCTCCCTGCCAGAGCAAGATCACCTAGACCAAGTCACCCAGGAACACATCCAGGCAGGTCTGGAATGTCTCCAGAGATGGAGACTCCACAACCTCCCTGGGCAGCCCCTGCCAGGCTCTGGCACCCTCAGAGGGAAAAAGTTTGTCCTTGTGTTTCCCTAAACCTCTTGTGCTCCAACTGACTCCCATTGCCTCTTGTCCTGTCATTGGGTGACACTGAGCAGAGTCCGGCTCCATCCTCCACTTTGCTTGAAATGAAAGAGCAGACAGTATTTCACAATACCAAGCTGAAGCTCCATTTGAAATGAAACTAGTTTCTGTTTCATACCTGCATGGAGGGACTTGTAAACACCTCATGACTAATATAAGGTTTCTGTTTACTCAAATAAATCCTGCAAATACTACTGTCAAATCAGCTGGCCAGTAACCAAGGGAGCACATGCAGAATGCCTGCTCTACAACCCTTCAGAAGCAAGACAGCCACACCATTTCTCAGAAGACAGGCAATGTCACATGTTTTGTTAGGTCACTTTGCTCCTTTCTTCCATCACTTACGTCAGGTAGGTTCCCCGGACATTGACATCCATCATGAGATTGACCTTCTTGGTTTCTGTTTCCAAAGTGCCAGTCAAAGAGATGGCGCTCGCGTTGTTCACCAGAATATCAATACCTGGGTTTAAAAAAAGCTCTTTCACATTAGCACTTAGACACCAACAGCACAAGACTCTGCCTCTCTACTCTGCTCTGCTCAGACCTCACCTGGAGCACTGCATCCAGTTCTGGAGCCCTCAGCACAGGAAAGACATGGAGCTGATGGAGCGGGGCCAGAGGAGGCCACAGAGATGCTCAGAGGCTGAAACACCTCTGCTATGGGGACAGGCTGAAGGAGCTGGGGTTGTACAGCCTGGAGAAGAGAAGGCTCTGGGGAGACCTTAGAGCCACCTTCCTGTAACCGAAGGGGCTAGAAGAAGGCTGGAGAGGGGCTGTTTCCAAGGGCCTCTAGTGAAAGGACGAGGGGTAATGGGTTTAAATGAGAGGAGATTTAGACTGTGTATCAGGAATCCAGATATCAAGATATCACCCTCGAGGGTGTTGGATCACCTTGATATTCCACTAGTGGAATAGGCTCCCCAGGGAGATGTGTGAGGACCCATCCCTGGAGATATTGCAGGGGAGATTGGCCAAGGCTATGAGCAGCCTGGTCTACTTGAGGGGGTCCCTGCTCACTGCAGGGGGGCTGCACTAGATGACCTTTGGAGTCCCCTTCCAGCCCTAAACATTCTATGATTCTAAGTAAAGCAAGCTGTTCTTTTCTCTTTTTGCTTGGACAATCTCCCCCACACCTTAGCATACCTCCAAAAGTCTTCACAGCTTTCTCCACAGCATTAATGATTTGCTGTTCTTCCCTCACATTAACAACACATGGCAAGGCCTTTCCTCCAGCTGCTTCAACTGTACAATGAAAAAAAAACAAAAAAACGACATTTTAAAATTTGCTTTCAGGTGGACCAAACATCATGAACCTCCCCAGAATGTGTCATTCAATGAGAAGCCTTCAAGAAGGCACTGAAAATGACACTCTCAAATGGCAACCCTTTCAAATGTCGGGTTACAAACAGAAAAGGCAAAGCCAAAACCACAAGCATCTTAATTAACATTTTCACATCTACACACATACAACTTTGTTGCAGTAGTATTTTGATACCTCCCAGCACTCCTGGAAGTCAATGAAATAAGCTTCGTGCTTCTCTTAACAACCAACTGAAGTTAAAAAAGCTCGGGGCACACACCCAGCCCAGCGACTGAAGCCCACCCTCATTTATTGGAACTTACTCTCTGCTGCAGCAGTGTAGATAGTCCCAGGAAGAGTAGGATGGGGCTCAGCTGTCTTGGCAGCTATCACAATGTTGGCACCATCCTTGGCAGCTTTCAAAGCAATGGCCTTGCCAATGCCCCGGCTGGCGCCCGTGATGAAGAGGGTGCATCCTGCTAGCTTCCTGAAGGGGAGGAGAGGAAGAACAAGGCAAAAACCTTTAAATAATCAGCTTTTAACACTCCTGAAGGGTAAAAGCAATTAGCACAGTCTTCCAGCAGACAAATGCCTTCATCCCTTTACTAAGTTAGCTCTTACCTTGTTCAATTGCATTCAATGTCTCCCTGCCCAGCTCTGCAGCCTGTCCAGGTCTCTCTGGATGGCAGCACAGCCTGCTGACGGTAGTAAAAGCAGCCTCTTTGCTCAATGAGGTGAATGAACGCAAGGTTTCCAACACCCTTTCTCATGCTAGAGAATTAAATTTAACATACTGTGGTCTAGAAGGGTGCAGAACCTGACAGGGACCAATCCAGTTGGTTGGTCAGGCTCATAGGATGGTGGTTTATTAGTCATCCTCTTCCCAGAGACCAGCAACAAGTGGTTAGGCACTCCTAGACAACAATCTAATTAACAACTCCTAGACTAGTTCTTTTTAACTACTTTTATCATCAGCCTGAAGGAGGTGACAAAATGGGGGTGGATGACAACCTGTTCACAAGCCTCAAGGGCAGAGCTGCTATTCAGAGTCCCTGAAAGGCCAGATGAACAGGAGCCTTGTCATTAACAAGGTCAGATGCAGTCCTGCAGCCTGAAAAAGTCCCTCCAATGGCAGGCTGGGGACTGTAACAGCCAGGGAACTGCTCTCCTGAAAAGGACTTGCTGGACTTCACACAGAGCAAGCTGAACATGAGCCAGCAGTGAGCCTGGCAACAGGGGCCAAGAGCATCCTGAGCTACAACAACACTACAACCAGAAGCTCAAGACGGGATTGTGACCCTCTCTGTCTGGCACTCATAAGACCATGCTCACATTCTGTGTTGAGTTTTACATCCCTCAATATGTGTTGACAAATGATGGCTGGAGGCACCTTACTGCCCAGTTACTGGGATGCTGCTGCTGAGCAATGAGCTGGAGGCATGTGAACATTCTGTGGTGCAGCTCAGGAGGTAGAGGGACAATGTGCCCTCTGCATATGAAACCTTTCTTAGGTTCAAAAACTTTTTTAGGTTCAAACTTTATTCATACTGTACTCCCCACAATGACAGAGCAGGGACTGGACTGTTTCCAGCACTGGAGGGTTTTCAAGACCCAAATGGACAAAAGCCCCGAGTAACCCTGCCTGATCTCGCAGCTGACCTGGCTTTCAGTGAGAGGCTGGACTGAAGACCTCTTCAGATCCATTCCAACCTGAATTGGAAGAGTCCAGCCACATATGCCTTTACCCAAATTATTACACCATAATTTTTTTTTATTTTTTTTTTTCTCAGCAAAATTGCATAAACCCCCTTCTGATCCCTAAACTTACACTCACCACAAACTACATTCACTCTCTGGAGCTCCTTCTCTGCAGTTTTAGCTCTGCAATCTCAAATCCTACACCTGCAGCCCACAGAAATAGTGTTCAACAAAGTAAGCAAAGCCCTAGTAAAGGAAGAACTCATTTTCACTTCATTCCCTTGAGCCTTTGAGCTGGCTGGCTTGATACTATCTCTCACACTCCTTTTACTTGCTTAAAAACTCAACAGCAACAACAACAACAAAACCAACATTTTTTGCTTCTTACTGAAGTTTACTTCTAATCACGTCTAACTAAAGAAGATTTGCTCTGCAAAACAGTGGCAGCATTCTCAAAGCCAGATGGACCAACCTCTTAAAATGTTTATTCAGTGTCTCCAAAGTAACTGCCCAGAACTTAAGAGCGTTTTACTCTACTCAGCAAGCTGAAAAGCTTGCAAGATTTAGGGTTCATTTCTTCATTCCTGTAGCAGTAAAGTAGCTTGCAAGCTTTTAAAGCACATGCTCACCTAAAATTGCTCGTGGCCTGTATTACAAAAGAAGCATCTTTGTTGTCTCTATAGCAGCAAGAACACAGACTATGTCCCATCCAGCACAGATTGCTGCAGTGTCAGGGATCTTGAGACAGATAAAGACAGGCTCGTTTCTCAACAAGCGCTGACTACTAACACAGGAACCCACAGATTATATCAGGGACAATGTTTACAGCTTGCTCACACATACACTAGGTTTAATGAATATTCCTGTTTCTGCCTTAAAGGAAGAAAAAACAGTTCATCTTCCCGGCTGTTAGCAGTGCTGGTTCTGAATTGAGGCAGAAAATGCCTCTCAGTTAAGATCTTATACAGGAAGAAAATATTATTGCAGTGGCTTGGAGTAAGAGAGAGCAGGAAAAAGAAAACAAAAAGTGGTTTAGTATGTATAAAAGGATAACCGCACAACCCAAACCAGCTGGAAGTCCTTCAGTGACCACTGCGATGGCCAGCAGACGCCGCTCAAGGACACTGACCAACGATCTCCGCACACCAAGATTTTTCCAGGACCTCTGGGAGTTTCCCGTCCCCCCTTATTCTCTGGACTTGGTTCCAGCCTCTCTTGCCGCGGGGAAACCCCTGTGTTCACCCCGGAGCTCAGGCCGGGGACCCGCGCTGACCGAGCGGAGCCCCCTCACCGGCCGACCCGAGGAGCAGCAGGGAGGGAGGGAAGCGCGGGCCACGGCAGCGCTTGCGCCGGCTGGAGCGCCCGCCATTACGGGAGCAATCGCATCGTCCAAGTAGAAAACACGAAAGAACATCGGACGCCTCTAACAGCTCTCCGTTGGGAAAGAAAAGCAATGCAACAAACCGCCCCGGCACCGCGACGGCCCCAGGCCGAACCCTCCCCCCCCCCCCCCCCCCCCACCCCCACACACACACACACACACACACTTCGCTCCGCCGCCCCCAAGGGGCTCGAAAGCTGCGGCTTTCTCGCCAGCCACGCTCCGCGGCTCCGCTCGCCGCCGCCTGAGGAGCGGCAAGCGGCGGCTTGAGGGGGTGTCAATGAAAGCGGAAGGCGCGGAGGGAGAGGGAAGGACTGCAGCGCCTTACCCCGTGTTGGGCAGCATGGCGTCGCGCACCGGGACCGCCCCGGGGCGGGGAGCGGGGGCCGGAGGTTCGGGCGCCGGGGCACCGCCGCTTCGCGCAGCCGCCGCGGCCGCGAAAGGACGAAGCGGAGGGGTGAAAGGGGTAGGGATACAGGCTTGGCTGTGTGGAGACCGGGTAACCTACTGGGGTTCCTAAGACAAAGCGAGATAAGGGGCATAGAAAGGGTGCCAGTTGTGGAGTCGGAGTGGTTTCCAGCAACCTTTCATCCTCAGGTAGACGTGAGAGATTTCACTTTGAACTGGGGTTGTTCAGCCTGGAGNTTGGCGCAGCCGCCGCGGCCGCGAAAGGACGAAGCGGAGGGGTGAAAGGGGTAGGGATACAGGCTTGGCTGTGTGGAGACCGGGTAACCTACTGGGGTTCCTAAGACAAAGCGAGATAAGGGGCATAGAAAGGGTGCCAGTTGTGGAGTCGGAGTGGTTTCCAGCAACCTTTCATCCTCAGGTAGACGTGAGAGATTTCACTTTGAACTGGGGTTGTTCAGCCTGGAGAAGAGAAGGATCCAGGGAGACCTTAGAGCCACCTTGCAGCACCTGAAGGGGCTACGGGAAGGCTGGAGAGGGGCTGTTTCCAAGGGCCTCTAGTGAAAGGATGAGGGGTAATGGGTTTAAATGAGAGGAGATTTAGACTGGCTATCAGGAAGAAGTTGTTTCCCTTGAGGGTGGTGGATCAGTGGAACAGGCTCCCCAGGGAGGTGGTTGAGGCCCCATCCCTGGCGATATTGGAGGTGAGGTTGGCCAAGGCTCTGAGCAGCCTGGTCTAGTTGAGGGTGTCCCTGCTGACTGCAGGGGGGCTGCACTTGATGCCCTTTGGAGGTCCCTTCTGGCCCAAAACATTCTATGATTCTAATTGAACTCTGCTTTGGTCCCACTCAGATCACTGGTGCCTTTGCCTCCATCTCACCTTCTGCCTCTTCAGGTCATTGGAATGACTGCAGCAGCATCTGCTTTCTGCTTTCTGCTCACCCAACCATGGCTGTCACCTCCTTCACCCCCTTACTTCAGCCCTCTCCTGTTTCAGTTCGAGGTCAGCCCTTGCCTCCTGCATCGCCACCTCCACACAGAACCCTTCCCACAGCCTCTCCTCCTCCCTCTGGGCTGTGATGGGAGTTCTGACCTCCTGCCCTTGCCGTGCTGCCAGCCAACAGGTTGGCAGATCTTCCACCAACTTCCACCTTGGGCTTGTCTTTCCCCCTTCAGCTTTCCTACAGTGATCCTGGGCAACACGCTGAGAGGAACTCAGGTTTCTTATGGGCAGGGAGCTGATGCCAGAAGGAGGAAGCACCCCGTGGGGTGTTCCAAGTCAGTTTTGCTGACTTAGAAATCAAATGAGGGCATAAGCAGATGTGCTGGTCCTTGTGTGAGGATGTAGGATGGTGGCTGTTTTACTGTCCCCTGCAGTGCCTGTTGTCACAGCTGCAGACACGTCAGAATGACGCCTGACCCAGCCAAAGGGGACATGGGCTGTCTGAACACTTTGGAACTGAAACATCTTCATTAATGATATTGACAATGGGATTGAGAGCACGATCAGCAAGTTGACAGATGACACCAAGCTGAGTGGTGCTGTTGAATGGCTGGAGGGATGGGATGTCATCCAAAAGGACCTGAATGGGCTGGAGAGGTGGGCCCAGGGGAACCTCATGAAGTTCAACAAGACTAAATGCAGAGTCCTGCACCTGGGTCAGAACAACCCTCACTATCAATCCAGGCTGGGGGATGAGGTGCTGGAAAGCAGCTCTGCAGAAAGGTCTTGGGGGTGTTGGTGGCTGAGAAGCTGGACATGAGCCAGCAGTGGGCACTGGCAGCCAAGAAGGCCAATGGCATCCTGGGCTGCATCCAGATAAGTGTGACCAGCAGATGGAAAGAAGCGATTCTGCCCCTCTGCTCTGCTCTGCTCAGACCTCACCTGGAGCACTGCATCCAGTTCTGGAGCCCTCAACACAGGAAAGACATGGACCTGATGGAGCGGGTCCAGAGGAGGCCACAAAGATGATCAGAGGCTGAAACACCTCTGCTATGAGGACAGGCTGAAGGAGCTGAGAGTGGTGGGGCAGTGGAACAGGCTCCCATGGGAGGTGGTTGAGGCCCCATCCCTGGAGATCTTGCAGGTGAGGTTGGCCAAGGCTCTGAGCAGCCTGGTCTACTTGAGGGTGTCCCTGCTCCCTGCAGGGGGGCTGCACTAGATGCCCTTTGGAGGTCCCTTCCAGCCCTAAACATTCTATGATTCTATCATTCCATGCCATTTGCTTCCCCCAGGGTTGTCACCTTGTGCTGATGGAAGCAAAACCCCATTGCAGAGATCTTCTACAGGCACGACTCTCCTTCTGCCCTTCTCCAGCCACTCAACCTGAGACAGGAGGGATGCAGGCTTGTCTGCCACAGCTCTGTGCCCCAACTAAGCATGAGAGCAGAAGTATGTTCCTTTTTAATCTGTTACTCAGTCTACAGCTGGTGAGGCCCATAAAAATGAAGTTGCTAAACTGACTGCTCTGCTGCTGCAAGTAACTGGAGAAAGCTACAGTTTGGTTGAGTGACAGCTCTGCTTGATAAATGAAGAAAATAGCTCTAAAGGGTATGTGAAACACAGACCTTCTCCTCATGCTATTGCATGAGGAAACCGAAGTTGATGGGCTGTGTTTCGATGCCTTCTCTCCCATCTCCTCAGCACCTTTTCCTCTCCTCCTGCATGCTTTTCCCTACTCCTGAGTGGAGCTGGGAAGGCCCGGGCTGCCCGGTGCCAGTAGAGGGAGCAGACCACCGCTGCCCCTGCTGAAACCGAGAGGCAGCTCCACCCCTCGCAGCCCAGGGGCACTGCAAAATGCTGTCGTGCTGCCAGGCTTTCAGCGGACAGTCAGTACCCTTTTCTGCTCTTAGTGGGGTTCAAAAGGGGGAAAGGATGGGATAAGCAGATTAGAGGGAAAACAGCAATGTCTGTGTTTGTGCCTTGCAGCCTCTCATCTCCTTTCACTTGTCTCCCCTACCAGGGCCCTGATGCAGAGCACCAGTGAGGATGTACTTCTCAGTGACAGAGCACCAGGACTTGTCACACTTATTTGTACCAACAAAATAATCAGTGAGAGTGTCATGTTTTTGTTGTTTTTTTTTTTGTCAGAGAGAAACTTAGTTTGGAAGAGCATGAGAAATCACTGCATCTCAGTCCTTACAACAGAGTGTTGCTTAATCTTAGTCCTGTTAGCACTCTGTCCTAGAATAAGATGTTCTTTTATGTAGTGAATTTAAGTAATAGCTAACTAAACAAAGCTGATAAGCAATAATACATAGAGTCATAGGGATGATGCTGAAGGAAGAGGAGTGGACCTTGCCAAATGTATGGGGACAGTCTCACTACACCTCCTGACACAGGTTTACCTGCACAGAGTTTTATCAGTGTGGTCCACACATCAACTTGAAGTTAACCATAGGGAAAAAAAATAGAATGGAAAGAGAAGGAAGGGGGAAACTTGCCAGTGTCCAGCCAAGAAGTAAAGCAACAGGGTCCCCAGAAGAGGGTCCTTTCCAGTGTCAGCAAGCAGTGAGGATGAGGAAGCTGAGGGAGGTTGTGGAGCATCCTTCTCTGGAGACATTCCAGACCCACCTGGATCTGTTCCTGGGTGACTTAGTTTAGGTGACCCTGCTGTGGCAGGGGGTTGGACTAGATGATCTTCTAGGTCCCTTCCACCCCCTGACATTTTGTGATTCTGACTACAACTATTCTTGTTAGGCTTTTTCCTCTGTTAGTTAGCTCTGTGCTTGGCATTAGGACCTGGCCAAGATTCCTCTTGCTTGTTCCTGTGTATCTTGCTGTCAGTGCTCACAGGATCACCTCAAGTCAGTCTCAGGTGGTGCATGACAATTAGTCTGCTTTGTACATGCTGCTAATGCTTACTCTTTACTCTCCTATTTGCCAACTCTTGTTTTTCCCCTAATATAAAGTTACAAAAAAGTAAAGAAATGCAGGGGAAGAAATGGGGGATCCTCACACTGTTAGCAATTGCTTTCCACGAGAACCTATTATAAATGCTGAGATCTGAAGGTGGAAAGACATGAGAATAACAGCACAAAATGAAAAGACTGACACAGCAGATCAGGTGGGACGTGGCAAGAGTTTTAAGTGCAAAGCTGGCTGCAGGAGTGTGCACAGAAGGCCCTTTGCATTGCCAAGGTAAAAGCATTTGTGCACGAGTAATGCAGTCACCATTCAGTGCTAGAAAGGTCTTTATGCAATTAAATCATGATCACAGGATAGGACTTGGAGGTCCACATGTTAGAACTTCACAACCAAGGAAGCAGGAGAGTCCACAAACTGTTCTGCATGACATGGTTAAGCTCGAGTTTTGTGGTTAAACTCTATGCAAAGAAAGAAAAAGTGGGTTCTGCTAGATTTCTTAAATGGCAACTGTAATTTCAAGCTTGTTTCCCTGACCTTACTTTCTCCCATTGGCAGGAACTGTCTGGCATGAGCATCAACTCTCAAAAACACCTTTTCATTGATGGATAAAGTTTTAGCATGGTGGGAGATAACTACTTTCTTATTATCTTCATCTGCAGGCTTTGTCCTAATAATGTGTGTGGAAAATGGTGTTGGAGAATAAATAGCATAAAGCCAGTGTGCAGAGTTCAGTTTGGTTTTTTTTCCTAGAAATATAATTCACACTCCATAAAAAAATATTTTGCCCACAAGCTATTTCTTTATAAGCTAAGAGCTTATTGTTTCTGATAAACAATTAAATGGGGGAATTTTTGTGATCCAGACTTTACTGTAAAAGCAGAGTGCTTGAGGTTACATCTGTTGGCTGAAACTCAGGTCTCTGAAACTTCTAAGTTTACCAGGACAAATATGGAGGGAAATAGAATAACATGGCTAGGAGGAGCAAACCCAGCTGTCTCCCTTGGTAGTTTGTCCAAGGAATGAGTGCTCCTGTGACCATGCCAGCTGAACATATCTGGAGTAAAAAAACCTCCATCTTCATGTTCACCACCTTGTCTGCTGTTATTTTGTTTTCCTTGAAGAAAAGGAGAACCCCCAAAAAACATGACATATTAGATGCTATTGTCAACCTGTTATAGATGGGCAACTTCACCCAGATCTGGAAATGGCCCTAGAATTTCTGTGACAGAGCCAGAAATCAACCCCAGCACATCTCCAGCCCTGTCATGGCAAATCTCTTCCCCACCCTTCACCTTTTTGTGGCTGTACTGTGTTCTGTAATCCTTCCTGTGAAAAAAAATCAGGTCTGCCATCACACACCAGTGTGGAGAGGGGAGCAGAAGTGGATGTGCTGTGGATAGGCTACACACCCACCAGTGTGTAAAAAAAAAAAAGCTTTTTTGAAACCCTTTTCTGAACCCAGGAACTCACAGCTGGCAATGCAAGGGGGTAAAGACCATGACCCAGATGTGTTTTAAACCCACACCTGTGTTGTAAAGCACATTAGGGAACATGAGGCCACAGGCTGTAGACTAAAGTGTAGTGGTTTTTTTAGGCATAGAAACAGCCCATTGTCCTTATCCAATATACAGAAATTGCACACTGTACGTTCTTAGTGATGTCAGCCAAATCTTCATCCTGTAATTAGCACTTAATGAAACTGTCAAGTCCCCTGCTTTCTTGGAAGTGGGCTTCTTGTTGAGCTGTTCTTATTTACCATACTCACTATTCTGAGTTCAGGAACTTGTGTGGCCAGAAGAGAGCACCAAGCAGAATCACAACCCTGAACTTCAGCAGGGTCAACGTTGGCCTTTTCAAGCTGTTGCTGGGGAAATCCCATGGGACACGGTACTAGAAGGTAAAGGGGCTCAAGATAGTTGGTGAACATTCAGGGACCAAGCTCAAGATCACAGCATCCCTACAGGGAGGAAATCAAGAAAGGGAACTAGGAGACCCACGTGTTTAAAGAGGGAACTGCTGGGCAAACTCAAGCAGAGGATGAGAGTCTAGAGGTCATGGAAGCAGGGGCTGGCCACCTGGGAGGAGAATAGGACTGTTGCCAGAGAATGATGGGAGGCAGTCAGGAAAGCTAAGGCCTCCTTGGAGTTAAACCTTGCAAGAGAGGTTGAGGGCAACAGAAAGGGCTAACAGTTAAAACTAAAATCAGAAGCAGTGTAGGCCCACTGATCAATGACGTGGGTGCCTCAGTGACAGAGGACACTAAGAAGTCAGAGTTACTGAATGTCTTCTTTGTCCATGCTGCTGGAGACTGTCCTCAGGAGTCCCTGGCACCTGAGGCACCAGAGGAAGTCAGAATAAAGGAGGAGTTTGCCTTGGTTGATGAGGACCAGGGATATCTCCAGGGATGGGGCCTCAACCACCTCCCTGGGGAGCCTATTCCACTGATCCATCACCCTCAAGGTAAGGAACTTCTTCCTAAGATCCAGTCTAAATCTCCTCTCATTTAAACCCATTACCCCTCATCCTTTTGTTAAAAACAATAGAGTGTTTTGTTCACTTAGAGGGTTGTTCACTTAGTCAGAGGGAGTAAGAAGGAAGATAAGGGATACAAATCACGTGTGATCATGTCCTTGCTCAATATATACTTGCTTTGTTCAAAATGTACTTGCTTTGCTAAAAAGTTGCAATTTAGGAAGCTAAGCAAAATATC
>VYZU01079885.1:38303-56377 GCA_013401355.1 Ceyx cyanopectus
CCCCCCCCCCCCCCCGCATCCCCCCTTGGCTATATCGCGGTAATCCCCCCCATGCGATACAGGCGATATTGCGCTGCCTCCCCTCTTCTCGCTCCCACGGACAGGCACCTGCAAGGTACGTGGCCCACCCGCTTGCACCAAGGGGGGGGGGGGGGGGGGGNGGGGGGGGGGGGGTGTGTGCAAGCGCGCGCATGTGCGTGTGCGCGCGTGTGCGTGTGTTGCGTGTGCATCCCGCGCTGCCCGCCGCGGTGGAATTGGGGGTGGGGGGGTGGTATTTCCCCCCGTGTCTCTCTCTTTGTGCGCAGCGCAGGGCTCCCCCAGGACGCTTAGCCGGGGTAGACACGGAGTGTGTGTCCTCGTGTGTGTGCGTGTGTCTCCCCACCCCACGGGCCTTCACGCGTGGCTGGGGGTGCGTGTGACACCCCCTCCATCCCCCCCACCCCCGCCCGTGATGCACCAGAGGGGTCGGTACGGGGGGAAGGGGAGGGCAGACATGGGGGGGTTGGCACAACATAGGGGACGGGGTGACGGCACCCCCGCGATCCCGTTGCATCCTTCTGCAACACGAAAAGCGACCCTTTCTGCCCCCACAGTCGGGATGAAATGGGACACACACGCACACACACACATATATACACACACATACACACACACAACCGGAGGGTCTGCAGTCTGGGGACCCTGGGGTCTGGCGTTTGAATCGGGTACTGCCTGGCAGCGTGGTTTGGGTACCCGGGGGGTTCGGCTTCCCCTGGCACATCCGGTAGGAGGGCAGGGGGGTGGCAGGGGGTCCCCTTCTCACCTCGGGCGAGGCAGGAGCGATAAAGGAAGGCAGAAAACTGCCAAACGAGGTTTGAAAAGGTTGGTGGAGTGCAATGGCAGAGTGAGAACGATGGAGAATTGTTGAATTCGGGCTGTCAGAAACAGAGCCAGGCTAAAGCTAAAGGAGTAACTCCGACACACGCTAAAACTCACTTTCCAGCTACACCGTGATGTTTATAAATACCCCCTGAACGCAGCTGGTTATTCAGTAGTACTAGATGTAGAGTGAGGCTGCTTTGGTTCTAGTGAATGAAGATCTGTCATGGAAACAAAACAATACGCTGGCTAAAAAAAAAAAAGAAGTCCTTGTGCGTTGCTGGCTTTCAACGTGTGTTGTTAATCTGTGAAGTTTTGCTTTTGCCAGCCTTCACCCCCCATTCCCTCACTATCCTTCTCAGGATAACCTCTGGAAGTAGAGCTCAGATGCTAAAACTGTGATAGGTGCCGTGAGCTGACAGGGTCGGTAATGATTTTCCTCTTTTTTTTTTTTTTTCTTTTCAATGTTGATTTGAAGAGAAACTCGACCAAACCCTTTATGTGATTATTAGCAGCACTAAGAATGTGCATAAATCAAATAATGACATCCTGGATTATAACTTTTCAGGTCAGGAGCTAGGCTTGTTTTCATTTTTTCTTCTTTTTTTTTTTCTTATTAGTTTGGTGGTGGTTTTTGTGTTTTGCTTTGTTTTGTTTGTTCGTTTGTCTGTCTTCTCTCCTGTAAAAAGTGTAACTCTAAAAGGTCCTTTCACGTCAGGAATGACCAGTTCCTGTTTCCCTCTGCTGTGACTACCACTGCTCCCCTCTGTATAATTCAAAGTTCAGACTGAGAGGGCTGTAATTCACCTGGTACTGCAATTAACCTAATAACCCCAGCCAGCACCACACTGGGCCTGCACGCCTGCCCCACAGCACATAACAGCATCCCTCCAGCCCTGCTTCCAACTAATTTGCATTACCAGGAGCCCAGTAAAATAGCCTGGGGGGGTCATATCTGCCAGTTGTCTCAGGCTGATGTTCCAAATGTCATTTCAGGCATGGCTAAACCTGATTTTTTCCTGGCTGCTTCTAAAGCCACAGAAAAGTCACAGAAGTCACAGTTTACTCACCTGCCATCCCTTGCTGACCCTGGCACATAACCTGGCTGAGTGATAAGCACAGCCCCTCTTCCCCCCTCCACCTGTGGCTTTCAGCAAAAAGTTAATTTTTCAACCTTGTAAATAGGTAAACTAACAAGCCAAAATGATAAAGACCTTGCACCCAGATGAGTAATAAAGAGTTGGTGGGAAAAAAAAAATTACTGTGTGAACTGAGTATTAGCATCAAGTGTTCCAGGGATAGTAGATGGTCTAACATGCAGTGTAAAGGTTGTTGTGAGAGAGATGCAATGGAGTTAACTCTTGCTAGTATTGCCAGTAACTCCTCACACAGATCACAGAATCACAGAATGTCAGGGATCATCTAGTCCAACCCCCCTGCCAGAGCAGGATCACCTAGACCAAGTCACACAGGAACAGATCCAGGCGGGTCTGGAATGTCTCCAGAGAAGGAGACTCCACAACCTCCCTGGGCAGCCCCTTCCAGAATTCTCTTTGTATTACACTGGAATAGAGAAGTATCCAGGAGGTAATGAAGGGCTTAAGTGTGCACAGACCTGTAATCCCAGCCTTTAACCCTCATTTTCACGGTGCACTGTTTTTTCCACATCTGCACTGCGGGAGTTAACATCCATGCACAGCTCACAGAAGTGGTGTGAAAATTAACTGTTTGTCAGGTAGTTCACAGAAACATATATGGCAATTAGTCCTCTCAGGGATTGTTACCCATCTGGTAATTCAAGTGTAACTAGCTGAACATAGGTCTGTGCTTTCAAAGCTTACTGCTGCACACCCTTCCACAGGGTAACATGGGGTGAGATGAAGGTTAGTTAGTTAAAGTAGTACAATTTTTTATTGTTTTTGCTTGGGTTTTTTGGTAGGTTTGGGTTTTATTGTTTTTTTTTCTGGTTCCTTTTATGTGAAAAATATTCAAAAGGACTATTAGTTGAGCCTAATGTTTCTGTGATGGATCAGCTTAATATCTCAAAGTAACTTGAAAGACCTATACCATAGTACTGTTAATAATGAACAAGACCCAAGGAACACAACTGCTTCATCTTCACTTCCTTGGCCTTGGGTCTGATTTGCTGATTTATGAACTTTACTTGCTGGCAGGGTTGGTGAATACTCTTGCAAGACAAAAATTACAGTGTGCCAGCCCCTCTCATGTTTCCGTGGTAACGAGTACACTGCACAGATTCCCTAATGAGACCTTTGACTGGCCACTGATTGTCTGTGCTTTCTGGTTTGGTAATTCAGGGCCGTGAAGTATGACTCTCTGAACTCAAGCAGTCAAAGTGGAAACAGAAATAAAATGTAAAATGCTTTCAGTACCATGAGAATGGGTTGTAATTTAGCCTCAGTTGACTGACGGTGGGATATAAGCAGATAACTTTCCGTGTTGTGAGAAGGGTATGGTGAAAACAGCCCATCCCAGATCTTGGGTTTAATTTGAGCTTAGTGTACCTTGTCTGCTGCTTCTTGGTAGGTGTTCAAAGAAGCAAGGTTTATATGCATCATCTGGGGGCTATTCTCAATTACAGGTGTTTTAAATTTTTTTCTGGTCTGACAGTTTTTATCACAAGCCTTGTATTACTGGAGAGTTCCTTGATACTGCTCCATTCCCTTTTCTTACTGTTAAGCAACAGGCAGGATCTGCAGACTTCTGTTCATGGCTGATGCAGCTCACAAACATCACAGGAGTTCTGCTGGACCCAGGCATCAGGGTTTTTAGTCCTATGAAAACATACAGAAAAAAAAAAGTTTTGCTGTAAGAAAATCAGAGGATCAGATTAATGGCATTCATGGAGTGAGCACCACAATCATCTGCAAGTTTTTATTTCCACTGCAAGAGGTCAAAACAATTATTTTCTAAAAACAGTCACTGTACCTAAAATATTTTTACATATGTGCATTATAAATAGTACTTAAGATAATACTGGGAGATAATAAAGATAATACAGGGAAATAATAGAGAAAGTCCAACAGAGAGTTGCAAAGATTATGAAGGGACTGGGATATCTCTGCTATGAGGAAAGACTGAGAGACCTGGGGCTGTTTAGCCTGGAGAAGAGAAGCCTGAGAGGGGATCTTACTGATGTTTACAAATATCTGAAGGGTAGTTGTCAAGTACAAGGGGTCACTCTTTTCAGCGGTGCCCTGGGATAGGATGAGAGGTAATGGTAGCCAGGTGAAACACAGAAGTTCCACCTCAACATGAGGAGCAACTTCTTTACTGTGAGAGTGACAGAGCCTGGCACAGGCTGCCCAGAGGGATTGTGGAGTCTTCTTCTCTAGACACTTTCAAGACCCACCTGGATCTGTTCCTATGTGGCCTACTCTGTGTGTTCCTGCACTGGTAAGGGGGTTGGACTTGATCTCAAGTTTCCTTCCAACCCCTAACATTCAATGATTCTCTTATTCCATAAAGGGAGGGAAGGATACCCCTCCCTTTTTTCTCTTCACCTTTATTTCATTAATTTTCCAGCCATTTTTGTATGATCTAATCTATTACTTAAGTCTATGATCGTCAGTACCATGTTTTTGGTCAGTGGACAATCAGGGAAAAGAATCCTCCAAAATGTTTTTTTAAGAACATGAACGTAACCATATAGAAATGGGCAAGCATCCAAACACAGAATCACAGAATCACAGAATGTTAGGGGTTGGAAGGGACCTAGAAGATCATCTAGTCCAACCCCCCTGCCACAGCAGGGTCACCTAGACCAAGTCACCCAGGAATACACTCTTTCAAAATCATCTCAGAAAGTTGGAGATCTAGGCTGGAGACAAAAGGTTGTGAGGTGTAAAATGCAAGATTTGTGGCAGATACTGAAATTACAAGCTAGGTAGCAGGGTGTTGGTTTGGGGTGGGGTTTTTTTTGGCTAATTTTTTTTTTTTTTTTTAGAAAAAAATATAAATAAACAAAAAATACTCTGCAAAGGGGAAAGTGGTAGCTTTGCTTCATGCCCTAGATGAATGGGACCAGAAACATTAATTTTCAGTAGGAGGGAAGGTCAAGACTAGGCATCAAAATGTGCTCTTATGAAGCTCTGGGATAATCTGCAAGNCCAAAAGAATTTTTAATTGCAAATGATGGGAAATATTAAGCAATTAGTTTGGGGTGGGGTTTTTTTTGCCTAATTTTTTTTTTTTTTTTTTAGAAAAAAATATAAATAAACAAAAAATACTCTGCAAAGGGGAAAGTGGTAGCTTTGCTTCATGCCCTAGATGAATGGGACCAGAAACATTAATTTTCAGTAGGAGGGAAGGTCAAGACTAGGCATCAAAATGTGCTCTTATGAAGCTCTGGGATAATCTGCAAGGATGCTGCCATAAGAAGTCCTCCCAAGGAGGTGAAATGAGCATCTGTCAGCAGTGAGAGAGGAACTGTGAGTCTGTTTAGGAGGAGCCCTAATTTATAGTGATTTTTCTATCCACTTCTCCCTGGAACCTTCTCCATACAGCCACCTTGCAGTACCTGAAGGGTCTCCAGGAAGGCTGGAGAGGGGCTGTTTCCAAGGGCCTGTAGTGAAAGGATGAGGGGTAATGGGTTTAAATTAGAGGAGATTTAGACTGGATATCAGGAAGAAGTTCTTGGCCCTGAGGGTGGTGGATCAGTGGAACAGGCTCCCCAGGGAGGTGGTTGAGGCCCCATCCCTGGAGATATTGCAGGTGAGGTTGGCCAAGGCTCTGAGCAGCCTGGTCTAGTTGAGGGTGTCCCTGCTCCCTGCAGGGGGGCTGCACTGGATGACCTTTGGATGTCCCTTGAGGCTCTAAACATTCTATGATTCCTCACAATCAAACACCATTTCTGTAGAAAGCTTTTACCTAGAACAAGAATACAATGGGCATTTCCCAGCAGGGCTGAAGACAGACAACTAGAATCACACTTTTTTAAAAACAGAAAATAGAAAGGAAGGAGAAGGGGTGGCAGGGGGGTTGGACTAGATGATCTTCTAGGTCCCTTCCAGCCCCTGACGTTCTGTGATTCAGGTGTGAAAGGGCACCTGTCTGGAGTTGTGTGTGACTGAAAAGCACAACCTTGTCAGGTGGAGCAGCACAACCCAGTGTGGTGTGTGAATGGGTGCATGGAGGGATGTCAAAGGCACGAAGAGGAAAACAGTACTGGGGGGAGAGGGTGTATTTATGTTCTCTGCTAAGTGTTCTTCTGAAGCTGTAGAAAAAAACCCTCATTGCTCCGTGATAATTTGCAAAATCCACTGCAACACACCATAAGGAGCCAGCATATTTTAGCTGGTAACGCTCCAAATGTCGTAGCTTAGAATTGGCAAAATATTGCAGGATGGAGAAAAAAAAAATAACAAACTATTCTCAAAATGTAGAAGCTGAGACTTTTTTTTTTTTTAAGCATGTGTGTAATTTTGATCCTTTGCTGTTGAGCCAGTTTTGCACAGAAGATGCCAGTGTACTCGTTTGGTGGAACGTTGTCTATTCTCCATCGTGTGGGTTGTCCCGCTACACTGTGAGGTTAAATACTTGCTTGGATTTTATGGTAATGGAAAGCTTTTTGTAGAGTCTTTTTCTTGAGGTTTTGTTTGTTTGGTTTTTTTTTTTTCATGTTTAACTAGGAAAGTGTTTCCTGTCTAAAATTTACATTTCATACTGTCTTTTTTTAGTTCTGTTAGGAGCAAAAAATTTTATCTGAGGGGTTTTTTTGGTTGTTGTCAGTTGGTCTGTTTGGTTTTGTTGTGGGGTCTTTTTGTTTGTTTTTGCTTGTTTGTTTGAAGTCTTCTTCTTCTTACATGTTATCTATAATATCAAGGGTGCCTTTTTAAAAGCTGAGCCCTTACAGACTCAGTGCTATTTTTTTTAGGCAAACTTTCATTGTGTAATAAGTACAATTAAACCTGATGTGTGAAGTGCTTGGCTCAGTCTGTGACAGATGTGTGAATCCTAGCAATTTCAGCAGAGTTGATGAGTGTTAATGGCTTAATTTTGAACTTTTCAGGTTTAATATTTTCATCTCTGATTTCCAAAAATACAGATTAGTAGAACTAAACCAGTTAAGAAATATTGTCTTAATCACAAATAAATTAACATTAAATACCCACCAGCAGGTTGATTAATTCCCACACCTTCTAGTTTCCAAGTTACATTTCAATGTACATTCTCCTTACCAGTTTTAAACTTGTGCTCTCAAGTCAAGACATGCAAAAATAAAAACTTCATGAGATTTATTTGTGTCCAAAACCTCTTTCAGTTAAATCCTATTTTCTGCACACAGCTTCACTTCGTAGCAGTGCATAGCCTAGAATCTCATGAATATTTTTTTACTGAACTGAATATTATGAATTAAACAAGCAACATAGGGCTCCACCCACTTTGTCTGACCTGGTGCCTGGCATCAGCATAAAAATCAGGCAGTGTTGAGTGTTTGCTGAACAGGCAATGTGAATTGATTTCAGTACTCATTCAAGACTGATGAAGAATTTTTGGCTGTGGAGAACTGGATCAGATATTTTGATTTTATAAATCTGTCTTGATTTGAAGGAGAGAAGATATTTATTGAGGAGGTTGAGTGAAGAAAGACAGAAAATTATATATACAGTATATAAAAATCCGTATGTTTCCCCCTTTGTCTTACCATAAATAGTCTAAGGGCTCAGTCCTATACCATGCTTGCAAATTTTAGTAGATAATTAAATTCACTGCATTTCCCCCCCACACACATTGTCTGTGAATATGTTCCCCTTCAGCTAGCTTTTTTTTTTTTTTTTTTCTGGTTAGATAATCTATTCCAAAATACTGAGACTGATTTTAGCATGGAAATGTACAGCAGCCCTTCTTTGTGTTGCACTCACATGTATTAAAAAAATTCTGTTTTATGAAGGATGGTTATTCACCCAGCTCTTTCTTTGCAAGGAACACTCCACACTTTATTTGAACTCTCTGCAGTACACGGTATCTGCTTTGTACACTGTGTTTGCAGTGTGCATTTGAACAAGTCTCATAAAGATGGTAGAAATTTAGTTTGGTCTAGCCAGGAGTGATGGAGAAATACCATCTTGGAGCATATAGCAAAGTTATGCACGATTAACCATCTCAATTTAATCTGTCTGTGTGTGTGCTAACATTCAATATTTCTGTTGGATAGTTAACTCTGTAAAGCAAAGTGACCCTCCTACAGTCAGGCATCTCTAAAACTGTCTTTGCCTCTGCTCACCTCCTAGATCCTGATTAAACTGTTCAGCTCTGTTTGATTAGCTTAGTTTACAGACCATTTAACTGGTGCAGAAGTGTTTACATGGGATAATACTGTGAAGAATAAGATGGGGGAAGTGAAAACCTGGAACCACTTTAGCAGGTTTTATTAAACAAAGAGGTATGAATCCAGTGTGTGTATTTTAAAATCTTAGGGCTCAATGGTTTATTTTTCTTCTGGAGGAGAAGTCTCCCTTGCTCCTTCAGTGGAAGTTGCAATTGGGGGCTGTAATCTGCTCTCAGTGCCCTGCCCATAACTCTGAGATTCACACCGGGCATGAGGCATCTGCTTTTTAACAAGATTAAGAGCAGATCAAATTGCTTAGTGTTTTACTCCATTAATATTGATGCACTGCCATTGTCCTAGCACAATTAAGAAGCAGAAAGTCAGGACAAACACATCTAGACATCAGCTGTTCATTGTCTACACTATGCAGTTTAGAAGACAGGTTTTCTTCTTCCCACTGGCATGCCCAAAATGTATATTATGTTGTATGTTTTCATCAAATGTCCTTTTTTTTCCACTACTAACAGCCACTGAGCAGTGATCTTCACCGGTGTGTTCCAAGGGAGCTGCCAGTCTTTTTTTTTTCCCTCTCATGGTTTTTTTTTTTTTGGCAGACTGTAGCTCTTCAGAAGAAATTGGGATTCCCAGTTCATATTCCCTTTTTTACCCAGGTCATTCATCAGGAAGGACTTCACTGTGCTTCTCTGTGACAAGATGGAGGAGCATCTTCATGTGGCTCTCAAGACCCGTGTGTGGAGGGAGAGCGCTGAAGTCTTGGCTCAAATGCAGTTTTTGCCCTGGCTCTCACAGATGTCACTGTCAGGGGTTTTGGAACTGGGTTGGCATGTCCAGTCGGGAGGCTTGGAGGACACTCCAGGTTGCCTTGATGGTCCTATAAAAAGCTTTTAAAATGAAGACAGCTTTTGGTAGCCTTGGGGAGAGTGATAGTTGGGGACATCCTGGCTTTGAAGTGAGACCAGGACTTTTTGTGTGGATGAAGTTACTGTTCCTCTGGGGTTTGTGTGGGTTGTCCAACTTGCACAGTGCACGTTTTGGAGGTGCAGTAAGTTTTCTGCAGTCTTGTGTTGGTTTTTTGTCCAGTAAGTTTTCTGCAGTATTGAGTTGGCTTTTTGTCCAGGGCTTATGTCCCAGGAAATGTGCTTCTGTGCTCTGGGTCAGCAGAAGTATGCAGCACTGTCTAGTGTAAAAGCCTCTTCCCAGAAAACCAGTGATTCCTGGGTGACTTAGTCTAGGTGATCCTGCTCTGGAAGGGGAGTTGGACTAGATGATCTTCTAGGTCCCATGGCTATCACCAGAGCCTTCTGCCAGCATAGTCCCTTCTCACACAGTGAGGTTTGCTGTTGCATTGCATACTGCTTTTGATGTGAGTTAATACCTGTTCTGCAAGACTTGAGGTATCATGTTAAAGCTTTATTGAAGTTAAAATAAATTAAGTTGAATGGATCATTTTCATCTGTTTGATTCACCTTTCCTCTCTAATGACTACTTCAAGGCACTCACTTCATCAGGAGTCTATCACTTTCCCTTATGACTGTTGTAAAAGTGTGATCCTATTCAGTTGCATTTAAGTGCTGCACTAATTATGCTCTGCATGCACAATATGCTTTCTCAAAAATAATAGAAGTGTATCACTTTCAGTATTTATAGCTATAAGGAATTCAGAAAGATGTCAAAGTGAAGTTTCTGCTGATAGGACACGCTATTTGAGAAACAATGTGTTGTTTTTGTGGTGTGTGTGTGTGCGTGTGTTGGGGTATTTTTTTCTCATTTCAGGGGGCTGACAAAGAAAACACCATTACCATTTTTCACATGGTTTGACCTGGAGATTGTTTGGTAGAAAGTATCTGAGTAGGAAACAAATTGAATTGCTTTTACATTTTCAAGACACTTAAAGATATAAAATAGAAAAGACAGCACTAGATAAACATGCTGCATATATAATAATATTACTGCCAAGGAAATTAAATTCAGTCTTCAGTGATGAGTTTGGGCAGACGTGTTGCATTCAGCTGAAGATAAGGTAATGCATGCAGTGCAGTCTCAAGTAAGTAGGAACAGAATGAAGCCAGTATTTTGCATTAGTTGTGTATTATTTATTATATCTGATGTAAATGTATAGCAACCACCGGAAAGTACTACCATCTGCCTATTATCAGATACTGTGTATGCATGTGGAAAGGGTAGGGTGGTGGTGTCTGGACTTCATCAACAAGAGTCGCCTCAGAAAAGCCTTTATTTTGTAAACAACTATTTTGCTAATGCTTTTCTGTGTCGCTTCTTTTGCTAAGCATGTAGTTCTGTCATTAAAAATGAAGATTTGAATTAGGATCTGGTCACTAGTGTGTTGTGGTCTTGGTATTTTATGTTTGAACAGTGAAAAGTAGGAGTTAATGATCAGCTGCTCTAAGAAACCAATATTCCTGTACTGTGAGAGGTTGCAGGAAGACAGTTTTATGATAGTTCAGCATCAGAATATACTGTAGTAGTCTTGAATTTTGGAAATGACTGCTCTGAAGACCTGGATGTCAGTAATATCCATAGACTGCAAATGAGAGATGGAAGAAACCAACACCAAAAATGCAAGGATGTTTCCAGCAGCTCAAGTAGGAAAGCAAATGATGGAAGAAACTGTCTGGTGCACAAGTAAGCTGCTGGTTAAATGCCTCAGTGCTGTTTAGGTTGGAGTTTGAGAGGTGGAATACTCAAACTTGAGTTTGCCTCGAAAGCCTCGTAACTCTGAACTGCCGTTTCCAGGAAGAACTTACTGTATTTCAGGACAAATCTCTCAAGGGGAAACCAAGTTCTGAATCAGATTGTTGAGGCAGGAATCATAGAATATTTAAGGGCCGGAAGAGACCTCCAAAGGGCATCTAGTGCAGCCCCCCTGCAGGGAGCAGGGACACCCTCAACTAGACCAGGCTCCTCAGAGCCTTGGCCAACCTCACCTGCAATATCTCCAGGGATGGGGCCTCAACCACCTCCCTGGGGAGCCTATTCCACTGCTCCACCACCCTCAAGGTCAAGAACTTCTTCCTGATATCCAGTCTAAATCTCCTCTTATTTAAACCCATTACCCCTTGTCCTTTCACTAGAGGGCCTTGAAAACAGCCCCTCTCCAGCCTTCCTGTAACCCCTTCAGGCACTGCAAGGTGGCTCTATGATCTCCCCGGAGCCTTCTCTTCTCCAGGCTGTACAACCCCAGCTCCTTCAGCCTGTCCTCATAGCAGAGGTGTTTCAGCCTCTGATCATCTCTGTGGCCTCCTCTGGCCCCGCTCCATCAGCTCCATGTCTTTCCTGTGCTGAGGGCTCCAGAACTGGATGCAGTGCTCCAGGTGAGGTCTGAGCAGAGCAGAGCAGAGGGGCAGGATCACCTCTCTCCATCTGCTGGCCACACTTCTCTTGATGCATCCCAGGATGCCATTGGCCCTCCTGGCTGCAAGGGCAGATTTTTGGCTCATGGTTACCCCTTGTTCACCAGGACCCCCAGGTCTCTTTCCCCAGAGCTGCTCTCCAGCAGATCACCTCCAGCCTGTACTGATACATGGTTGTTCTTCCCCAGATGCAGCACTCTACAGTTGCTCTTGTTAAATTTCATTAAATTTCTCCCTGCCCAACTCTCCAGTCTGTAGAATTAATACTATACATATTAGCTATGCTGTGAGGTTCATCAATAGGTCAGCTTCAGTTCAGGGCCTATTTACTCAGACCACAGTATTTAAAAGGAAAATTTTTCCTTCACCTTATTTTGAATTCCTCAGGATGTGACATCTGCCTTGGAATGTGACACGGAATCCACCGTGGTTTGACATGCAGCAGCGTCTGCCATGAGGGTGTACGAGTAGGGTGGAAGCTGAAGGAGTTGAGCCATACAGGAAACCTTCACCTTGCTTTCCACTGGTCCCTCTGCACAGACATCGATGTCTCACATGTTTCTGTTTATGCCTAATGGTAGAGCTACTAGCATTGTTGGGGCAGGCAGATGCAATGAGGAAGCATTAAGAAAGTTGCAGGCCTATGTGAGGCTTGCTGAAACTGGCAGTATTTGAGTGGGACAGATAGGTAAAGAGAGAGTGTCTGAATAGTCATTATTAAAGTCAGTCCTTACTTTTGTGTGCAGACACTTGTTGAAGCAGAGGCAGGTGACTCTGTTTCACTACCATTTCAGTCCACTGGTAACATTACTACTTGTGTTCTTCATGGACATTTGTTTAAAATACAGCTGTGTTTTGGCTTTTCACTGACATTAATTTAAGTCATTCTTTTCCTAACATTAACAGCTGGTGTCATAGAGATTGTGCATTGCTGACATGAAGAATACCCATAGGTATCATGAGCTGGTTGCTTTTAAAGTGTGAAATGCATAAATACAGAATGACATTGCAACAGGGAGCTCTGGACCAGTACCACTCTCTCTGAGCCCAGCACTGGATGTTTCACAGCTGTGGCTGGGGTTTAGATATGCACCATTATGTATTTGTCCCAGATACTGCTTTCTTTCCCCCCACACTATCCTTCTTGCTCTATCCATTGGATAGGACTCCAGATGTGAACAACCAGAAATTTTACCTTTAAAATACCTTTTTTTTTTTTTTCAAAGGCTAGTTACCAAATACAGTGCTCTTAGCTATGAAATGCAACTTGTGCAGCTGTACTGCAGAGAGAGTCCTTTTACTGCCCTTTCACTGTCTGTCATCTTTCAAAAATGTAGAGCTAAAAGATTTTAATTTCTTGCCTTCTTGCCTTTGGCATGTTTATTCTCATGCTGCACAGCTATTCTAAGCACAAGCCCTTTAAAATGCTCTGTGAGGCTTTTATATTCATTTGTAGCCCTTCTAGAAGTGTTCCTAGGTCCGTTCTCTAGGATGGTAAGTAGGTTAAATTTCCCCTAACATCCCTGAGTGTTTTGCTTGCTTTAGCAACAGTGGGATAGACTCCAGTGTAGAGTGATGTAGCTTGAAATAAAACTTGATTTTATCAAAGATGGCAGCACCTCAGAAGGCCAAACTGAAGACCATACTTCACGATTTTAACTGAGAGCAGTGACGTAAAAGATGTTTGAAGGCTGCTTAGAGCTGTTCAGTTTTATCTCCTACTGCTTGATGGGCTTTGTGAATCTGGTAATGTGGAGCTTGCCCTTTGCAAATGTAATTTCAGATGTCTGAATTTCTCAGATGTCCTGTGTGCTTTGTAAAGCCTTTGAGTGCTTTGTTTGGGCGTAGTTGTTTTTGTGGACATTGGCTGTTGTCATGTGGTTACAAACAGGCATGATTAGCTAGATAATTTGAGAAGGCAGTTGCAGAGAGATCAGATTGTCAATTTGGTAGACAAAAAAAGGAAAAAACCTGTATGTCTGTCTTGCAAGACTTAAGTATGTCCATCTGTTGGGTGTGGCAGCATTTCTTTTTCTATCACTATAGGAAAGTGTGGATCAGAAATTGCTTCCAACCTTTTGCCTAGCCAGGAAGAGGGCATGTGGTGCCCCCATGTTCTGCTTTGGACAGTTATTATCTGAAAATTAGCAATATGAGACCAAAAGTTGTATAAGGAGACAAGACTGTTATTAAGGAAATACATACATACATTTTATATATATATATATTTGTATAGGGCATAAACAGCAATGTAAAACAGCAATGCTAAACAGCAAAGNCCTATGATTTCATTCTATGATTCTACTTGCCATTGGGCAGGTGAAATTGTAGGGAGGCCAAGAACTACCCTTCAGATCCAACAGATCTTGTTTCCTCCTGCTGTGCATGTGGCACAGGAGCTCTTGAGATGCATGTGGAAAAAGGTGAAATGCTGTCATTTCAAAGCAGGGTGAAAATTAGCTCAAGGCTTAAATCTGGTGTAAGGTGAGGGGGGTAAACTGTCCCTCTGGCTTCTTTCTCAGGTTGCTCCAGCAATGGGTATGCATGTTGCAATTCACAGCAGGCTGAAAGCACCTCATGCCTTGGCAAAGTCAGAGTAAATGCAATGAAGAGAGAGGTACCAACACCACCACTGCTGAATTTGGTGGGAGTAGTTTTCATTGCTAACCCCACCAGCTCTCTCTCGCTGGTATGCAACTGCAAGAAGACAGCCACATGTGCAGAATGGTGCAAAGCATTAACACAAGAATACACAATACAGACTTCTTTTGTTTGTTTTGGACTCACCATAATAAATAGTGTCTCTGGTTTAGATCTTTCCAGGGATGGTTGAAGTTGTCCAATCATGTTGCCAAGTAAGTCCTTTTGGAGAAATACATCAGCAGAAATTAATGAAAGCTGGTCTAGGCAGATCAATACTCTTAGCCCTTGTATTAATGTCAGTGTGTTTTCACTTTCTCATTTTATGTTTTGTTTCTAATTTCTGCATAGGAGCCTGTGCCATTCCTCAGTATAATTCCATAATAGCCCTTCTAGGTTCTACTTTATTTCTCTAAACAAGACATGTCTGGATATCTGCTGAATCTGCATGAACATGCACGTGTAAGAAACCTGCCTGGTTTCAAATTCAATAAACTCCATGACGCACTTGCATGACTGGAGAAAATGTTTACAAAATATAGCTTAGTAATTCATATGTTAGAGAGCTCTGGGTTACCTAGACTGTGATCTTCAGTTTTTCTTGGCATGTTTGCCAGTGTTTGCCATTAATTGCTAATAAGTTAGTCATATCTAGAGAGAGTGAGAAGGAATTACGTATCCCTGGAATGACTATAGGGTATGACACTTCAGCTTAAATTTATGGGATAATTGTGGGGTTTTTTTCTTAAATGAACGATGGCTGTATGTTCTCTGCTAATTCTATTCCAATTCTGAAACAAATGCAACCACAAGAAAGAATTAAACATTGTCAAATTGGCATAGTACAATGTCTTCTAGTATCTTTGAAACCTACTGTGTGTTAAGAAATATTTTAGTTTATTGTCTGCTTTTTATTTGGCAAGAGAAGAGAAAGTCTGGATGGAAAGATTAATATTTTTTAAGGTTGGGATTTTTTTGTGTATGGTATCTTTGGAGAAACAAAGAAGTTTATCTGGATGCACTCCTTGATGAAGGTTAATGGTGTGCTTTTGACATGTGTACCTTGCAATCCTACTTGTAATTACTTTTGTTCAGCTGTTTTTACTAGTGTGTATTCTGGCCAGGACCATTTCCCACTCTTAATAGTGAAATGAAACATTATGAGAAGAAATGGATAATTTTGGAAAGAATTACCTCATCTGTTTGGTGCAATAGAGCCAATACTAAAGAAGTGTAGCAAGAATTGACTTTAATGAAGCTATGCAATGGAACAATATATAGTTTTTATACATGCATTGCTTTTACTGGTCACACCACATACAGCCTTACTTTTGTTTGCTCTGCCAAACATTCAGCTGTGTAAGTAGAATATTACTCTGAAGTCCAGTTGTCCAAAGGCCACATTTCTGGATTTGAATCTCCAAGAAGAAATAAGTGAGGGTTCTTGAGATGCATTAGAGTCCTGTGGTTTTGGGGTTTTTTTGTGGATTTTAAAAAGCAACTGCAGTGTAGGACCTCAGTCTGCAACCAAGAGTATAATGATAACTGTTTGCATGTCAAAAAGTGCACTGTAAAGGCAGCTTAGGAATGTTTTTTTTGCTGAAAATTAAGTACTTGGAAAAGAATATCCAAAACTATCCCTGTTTACAAAAAAAACCCCAAACAAACCAAAACAAACAACGCAGGGAAAACCTAAACCCTTACTTTCTAGTACAGAAAGTGGAATTTCATCCTCAAACAGAAATGCTGAGTTGCTGTGATTGTTCTAATTTTCTACAGAAAACAACCCCTCTGTTTTGTGTAGTGGTTAATAGTGTAGGTTCACTGGCCCTGTTTAGCCAAATTCTACATATTTTCCATATAGACAAGAGTTGCAGTATTCCAATGTCCCTTAGTTTACAAAAGCTCTGAAGTGAGAGAAATTCTATGAATAAAAATTACAGACCAAATCTGGTACAGTGAAGTGTTTAATCAACAGAAACCACTTGGTTTGCTTGTGAGGAGCGTATTAGATTGTGTGGGCTGGAACTGAAGGCTTTGGATTTACACTAAGAAGGTGGGAGAACTTGGTCTTCCTAATTTGTGTGCAAGCCATCATTAATATTCTTGTCTTCTGCTTAGCAGATTCCGTGCAGGCTTTCTCTTAATACAATTTCTAGGAAAATGAAAGTCCAGGAAAAAAACATCTTGCCTTCAGGCTCCGTGTGCTTCGTTGTTCTCATTGTAATTCTCAAATTACAGAGGATACACACAGTTCATTGTAAACTCAGAAAGTTATGTATTTTAAATGTTTTCCAAATGTGTGGTGCAGATTCTCCATTAATGAATGCTTGTGAAGCAAGCTGAGGCAACTGCTAGCAGCTTTCATGTAGCGTGGTTTTATATTCTGATTGTCCTGAGAAACGGTGTGAAGAAGGGTGCAATTTTGGAACGTATTTTAATGAAGAACATGAAATAACCAAGCCATGACATATGCTCCCTGGCAGCTAAGGAAAAACTGTGCTTTTTTGTTGTTATTGTTTGGATGTTTTGTTGTTTTTTTTTTCTTTAAAACAGTTGTCATTTTACACTGTTATTGTTGATAGAGTTTTCAGAAATTATTTACTAGAAGATGTGTTCTTTCTTAAAAAATATCAAGTAAACTAGTGCTAGTAAAATGAGAGACATGGCCAAGGTTGATTTGAGGCTACAGTAAAACTCACCGCCACATTTTACTAATCCTAATGCACAGCATCATGTCCCTCTACTCTGCTTGCCCCTCTANTTTAAAAAGCAACTGCAGTGTAGGACCTCAGTCTGCAACCAAGAGTATAATGATAACTGTTTGCATGTCAAAAAGTGCACTGTAAAGGCAGCTTAGGAATGTTTTTCTTGCTGAAAATTAAGTACTTGGAAAAGAATATCCAAAACTATCCCTGTTTACAAAAAAAACCCCAAACAAACCAAAACAAACAACGCAGGGAAAACCTAAACCCTTACTTTCTAGTACAGAAAGTGGAATTTCATCCTCAAACAGAAATGCTGAGTTGCTGTGATTGTTCTAATTTTCTACAGAAAACAACCCCTCTGTTTTGTGTAGTGGTTAATAGTGTAGGTTCACTGGCCCTGTTTAGCCAAATTCTACATATTTTCCATATAGACAAGAGTTGCAGTATTCCAATGTCCCTTAGTTTACAAAAGCTCTGAAGTGAGAGAAATTCTATGAATAAAAATTACAGACCAAATCTGGTACAGTGAAGTGTTTAATCAACAGAAACCACTTGGTTTGCTTGTGAGGAGCGTATTAGATTGTGTGGGCTGGAACTGAAGGCTTTGGATTTACACTAAGAAGGTGGGAGAACTTGGTCTTCCTAATTTGTGTGCAAGCCATCATTAATATTCTTGTCTTCTGCTTAGCAGATTCCGTGCAGGCTTTCTCTTAATACAATTTCTAGGAAAATGAAAGTCCAGGAAAAAAACATCTTGCCTTCAGGCTCCGTGTGCTTCGTTGTTCTCATTGTAATTCTCAAATTACAGAGGATACACACAGTTCATTGTAAACTCAGAAAGTTATGTATTTTAAATGTTTTCCAAATGTGTGGTGCAGATTCTCCATTAATGAATGCTTGTGAAGCAAGCTGAGGCAACTGCTAGCAGCTTTCATGTAGCGTGGTTTTATATTCTGATTGTCCTGAGAAACGGTGTGAAGAAGGGTGCAATTTTGGAACGTATTTTAATGAAGAACATGAAATAACCAAGCCATGACATATGCTCCCTGGCAGCTAAGGAAAAACTGTGCTTTTTTGTTGTTATTGTTTGGATGTTTTGTTGTTTTTTTTTTCTTTAAAACAGTTGTCATTTTACACTGTTATTGTTGATAGAGTTTTCAGAAATTATTTACTAGAAGATGTGTT
>VYZU01079895.1:0-19016 GCA_013401355.1 Ceyx cyanopectus
TCCTATTTTTTGCCATTCTCCTCTGTTTTCCAGCCAAATTACTGAGGAATCCTCCACCCACCTAGCACCAATCCAGCCTTCCTCAGCTAATACCACCCACGAAAACTGCACGGTAGGGTTTTGTGTCTGGTTGACATTCATTTTCAAGCTCCTCAGTGTCTCGCAGGCTCTGTGAAAAAAGGGAAGGAGAACAGAAGAGACAGGTGGGGAATTATTTCTCGCTTCCCTTCCCTGCTAACAGGCGAAGTTTCACAGCCTCCATGTGGCAGAGAGGTGTGGGAAGCAACAGAGTAAGAGGAGTTTCTGTGGCTGCTGGTTTTGGAATAAGCAGGTAGGGTTTATTGTGCAGGATAAAAGGAGACCAGGCTCCCAGCATCCTCCAAATTCTTGTTCCTCTACACTCTTGCACTACATCAGGCGGGCAAATCGTCGATTGACGATCATGCCCTGGAGCTGCAGAACCCCATCAGGCAGAGAATAACTTGGGACACAACAGCAAACAACCTCCAAAAGGAAGACCCAGCATCTGCACATCTTATTTTCCTACAGCTTTTGTGTGATTCAGCCTCTTAATTCACTCCAGAGGCATCTGATGTTGTTCTTTGTCCTCGGCTTCCCCAGCATCCCGACTCCCACCTACAGCATGGCTGCACCCTGGATAGGCAGAGGTCAGCACTGGCAGGACAAGATTACTGACTGCAGAGGGGAGAACCTTCAGTTTTCCTTTTTCTCCTGTTATTTATTCCAGGATGTACTGAACTCTGCTAAGATCACAGCAGCTGTCACATTCAATGGCAGCTACATAGCATTTGGAGTCCCCCGAGATGGCTTAGCTGAGCAATTTCACAAGTGTCATAAACACTGCAAGGAAAATTAGAATCCTGTTATTTACATCAGCAGCAAACTCCTTCTTTTTGCAGAGGAAAAGTCCAGAAGCCTCAGCAATCACTGGACTGGGTGGTGAGATGGATTTTGTTGCTATAACACTGTTTGCTGCAAGCCAGACTGATAAACAGACCTGCTGGGGGTTTAAACTCCTCTCCAGAGCCAGGAGGGCTCTGGTTCCTTTGCCTCATACTATTTCTCTCTGCACAAATCTGACTCCAGATGACTGGCTTGTCTAGAGGCCAAAGCAGCTCCAGGGATAGAGATCTGGACTTGGAGGGGAAGGACAGTAGACAGTAGCACAGGGAAAACCACCCCCATCATGGGTCCAGCTTTGCTTGCAGTGAGCTGATGCTCCCTAAATGCTTTGTCTTTCTCCTGTCACCGTGTCCCTTTTAATCCCTCTTTCCCATACTATTGTAGTCAGATGCCTGACAAGCTCTCTCTTAGTCTCTGCTGCCTTATAATGAACATCAAAAGGAAACCTGAAGAGATGAGGAATCGGGGATCAGGACCTAGAGCAACAGCTAATAGAAGAGAAATCATTAGGCACACTGAGGATCAAGATGAAATACATTTTCCATCTGCCTTTGTTAGACAGATCTAAGGGCAGAGTTGGCGTTGTCACAAGCAGCCAGAGATGGGGTTTTTTTTATGAGAAAAGCCAGAAGTCAGGGAAAATCCTTGTACAGATGAAGGTCTTTCTGAATTAGTCTCAGCCAGAGACTGTGGGCAAGCAGAGGTCAGGCTTTGGAAGGCAACAGACAGGTGTGGGGAGCAGCTTCTGCCAGCAAACCTGTAACTGGGGAGCCAAGCTGAATCCAGCCTCTTCAAACACGCAAAAGAAGTGCCTCAAAGGAGGTGGGACAGGGACCCTGGCAGAGCTGATAAGGGCTGGAAGGACAGAGGGACATGTTCCTCTATCTCCAGGAAGGATAGCTTCATATGTGCTTTATAACTGGCTCCAAAGCTGTTGGAGCTCACAGCCTTTCACAGAGTGAAGGCTTTCTGCTTGATCTGTTCAAATGAGGGCTACATTGTCCTCCCTGACAAGCAGGATGAATTAATGTGGTTACATCTTTGTAAGGGAGAAGGGAATTGGGCCCACGTTGAGCAGTGGTAATGAATTAAACAGAATTAAATTTTGATACTTATTAGAGATATGTTAGTTACTATATAAAGTAATAAACTTAATTAGACCAGGAATTCTGTTAAATATTATATGAGGTTACCAATGGCTTCTCTTCCTCCAGGCCCCCGTGGGCCAGCGGGAAGTGAGGTGACATTTGTAGGTCTTCTCCCATGAGAACCTGGCGGTAGCTCTGAAGAAAACCATGGACTCCATGAGTGGGCTCAAAACCTTCCCCTCTAATTGCTTAGTGGAATAAAGTTTGATGAAGTTTGATGAAACATTAAGGAGCACGCTGTGCTGTGGCTTGTGCCAAAGCCCAGAGAAACCCAGCTCATTTCTCTACAGCTGCTCTGCTTTTTCCATCTGCCTGGGAAGAACATGGGCTTCCAGCAGAAATTGTTTACTCCTTCCCAAACATCCTCACATCACGCCTACCTACACCACTTACTGCCACTAAGAATCCTAGGAATGAAGCCCAGTCCTGCTCCTTAAACCATCCCCTGATGGAGCACCAAATTTAACTGCTATTTTTTTTCAACAGAGCAGTAACTTTTACTCCTCCGTGTGACAAAACAGTTGCAGCAGCTGAATACAGATACCGTGCCTTGTTATTCAGACCCTGCTGTCTCTCTCTGAAAACAACTATTGGTCATAACAGCAGCTGCCAACTTAGTCCAAGCTGACAGATGCAGGGTGACTTTTGTTTTTATTCCCCTTGTGCTCTGAAATTTTCGTTTCAAAATGCAATATTGAATTGGCCCTGACAAGAACCAGGTGTTAATTCTGATCAGACAGTTACTTCATTACTAATGTATTACTCATCCTGCTCTGCTGTTTTCCTCCCCCAGAGTAGCTAAACTCAGCATTTTCACGCTGATCTCTTGGTTTGCGGAAGACCAGAAATGTGGCTTTCTGTGATGACAAGGGGATTTGTAATTTGAAGGAATTAGTTCCCAAGAAGCCAAAAACAGTCGCAGCAGTTTGGGACAGGTCAACTACAAACAGCCTCCCTGCAGTAAAGGATACGGTTGTGGACACTTTGGGAATTTGGATTTGATTTGCAGATTACAGCTACAGCTGGGAACAGAGAGGAAGAAGGAAGGATGGAGAGGAAAGGAAGAAGGAAAAGAAAGAAATGGAAAGGCGTGGGACTTGTTCTGAACACAGCTGGACACTTACCATGCCCAGGCTGGGAACAATTCCCTTCCAGCATCTGTGGTCCTCCTCAGAGACGTGGTGGCTTTCCTGCTGTTGGTGCTCTCAGCATGTGCTTCTTTGAGAGTAGAGCTGTTAATGTCCTTCCATCTTCTTTGAAAGCTGGTTCACAAGGTATTTCTTAGCATTTCTGGGGACTGTTCCTGTCATCAACATCTTTATCCAACATCGAATTTGCTCAATAAAGTCCCTTGAAGCATGGTAAGGAAAAGACCTTCTGCCACAAGCAAAAGCTGTTTAACAACTGGCTGAGCAGCAGGATGAACTCAGCAACTGATTTTATGATGTCCCGTCCAGGTTTGGATTGTCACACTCATTTTCTGTCCTAATAGCTCCCCAAGTTTGACAGACAAGTTGCTGTTCTTATTTTTAAAAGAGAAATATATATCAAAGAGTAGCATTTTGAATGGGAAATGCTCCCCTGACATTTTCTTTGTCCTATCCTCTAAAGCTATGTGTAAAAAATTTATATTGGCAGTTGGATTCCTTGTTTGTATAGAAGCTTCAAGATGTGGCAAAGCAGGAACTCAAGGGCTCCTCCAGATATTTCATCCTCAGCCTCTCTAGGATGTGTTTTTTCTGCCACACTGCCCTTACCCTCACCCACATGTGCTGGTAACTTGCAAAGCAATCTCAAAAAAAAAAAAAAAAAAAAAAAGGGAATTTTCCAAACTGAATAAACATTTCCTATGATGAAAGGCAGAAGAAAAAGAAATGAAACAAAGGGATAGGTTTCATAGTGACAGATACTTGTGTGAATGCCAGAGCACTTTCAACCCTCATCAGTAAAGACATGAACACAAAGAGGTTTTTTAATCATCTCTTCCTTTAAAGTTTGTAACTCCATGGGACAGAAATAAGTAATGGAAGAACTACAATTCATGCATAGTAATAACAGCATCTCTCCTGGAGGTTTGGAGCTCGTGCTGCCTCCAGCCCTGCATGGCCTCACTGTCCCCTGGATGAGCAAACTGCTCGCTGTGGAAGCTTTGCCTCTGTGGAAATGCAAAGACAGATGCACATCAAAGGGAAGGTGTCAAGAAAGGTCTCGTTTCCTCATTAAATGTGCCTCCTGATGTCCATAACTCTTAATTTCAGGACACAGCTGTCCTCACTCTATCATGGCAATGATGTGTATCTAAACCCTGCCAAAGTGCAGACTCCTGCAAGGCAGAGAGGGTGGGAGGAGGCTGAGCAACATCCAAAACTTACTTCTGTCTACAGACTGTGGAGAACTCCTTCACCATTAGCACCTCAGTTACTGGGTTTATTTGATTTATTCCAGGAGAAACAGGAGCTTCCACCTCTCCTTTTCATGAAGAAGCAAGCAAGAGCAATGCCCAGATGGGCACACACACATGCCCTGGCACAGCTGAGTTCACCAACCAGGGGGTTGCTTAGCCCACAACTCCATGTCCTGTGACAGAGGCATTTCCATTGATGTCAAAGTGCCACGTGATCCCTGAGCTGGAGCCAAGCACTTGGTGCCAGCATGAATTATAGATGTGTCTAGAGTAGAAAGACAACAAATTTTTGAACCTTTTCAGCCATCTGCTGCCTCATCTAGTCAGGGTTATTTACATGGAATCTGGTCGCAACCAACAACCATTGTTGTTTTGGACAGAGATGTGTGTGAAAGTGATTTCAGGCCATGCCTCCCAGAGCAGGGAGAAATCCAACTCCTTGCATCTGGGTTTCTTGGTTCATTACAAAGATAAGAAGCATCTAACAAAATTTCAGCATCTCTACAACACTCCTACGAAGCTGAAAACAGGTTTTGTGGCATGGTTCTACATCCAATGCTCTGGCGTATGGCATCTTGAGATTTTCATGAATTGCAAATAAATCCACGAGGTAACCAGTGAGAGTGGTCCAAGATAACACAGATGCATGTATAATAGGCTTTGATTTCACAGGGAAACATATCTGTGCAGAGGAAACTCCAAATTGGTCCCTCTAGGACTCCAAAGTAAAATAATAATCAACAGGCAGAGAGCAAGTGGCACTGAGCCACACTCGTAAAAAGCATGTACAAAACACCCCAAGAGTCATACCAATGGCCTGTTTCCCCACAGTAACCAGCACCAAGCAGAGAGGCAATGGTCCCCAGCAAGGATTACCAAAGCCAGCAGCAGTTGAAGGCCCTCAGGCACTGCTCTGTGATGTGGTGACACACAGACTTTGCAGTGCCCAAATGCCAGGATAGGGCCAACTGCTAAATTACATCCAAAGCTTGAGTTCCCTGATCACCAGGAGGCTGCAGAAGCTCTTTGTCTCTTAGCCTGAAGGATTCATATGACAGAGAAACTCCCCAGAACAGCCAGCTTACAAGAGGGTTATTCACTTCTTACTCACTCTCTGCTTGAATGTTAAACAACTTTCAAGTGCAGGCTTCTCTTCCAGTATGAAGCAGCCTTAAAAAAAGACACATCTTGTCCTTGCCTCTTTTTAAAGGTTCTGCAGAATCCATATTCAAGCTAAATGCTTCGCAAAAAGAAATCAGGAAAAGGAAGCAGATAAAGGAAGAGAGCTCCCAGCTCCCTGCTCAGGAGCCCCCAGGAGAGGAATTGCATTGGAGGCAGTGGCAGCAGAGTTGCCCTAAGCCCTTCACCCTTCCTGAGAGCTTACAGGGCTTGTCTGACAGTGTAGCTGAGACATGAGTGTGCATTTGGGAATCACAGAATTCCCTCAGCACCCAGGCTGTGAGCAGTGGCTCTTGCAGTGCTTTGCTGTAGCCAGCTGGGACATCCCAGCAGCAGGGCAGAAGCCCTTGAGAGCAGGTTCACGAGGGAGCTCTGGGCTGAGACCTCTGCATCTGCCATCCCCAGTCCCTGTTTCTCAGCCACAACCTCAGCATAAGCAGAAACCATGCTCAGGAGAGTTTAGAGCTGACCTATAGCTCCAACCCTCTGGAAAGGTCCCATTTTAGCCTCTGCATCTACAAATGGATTAAGTAGTATTATTCAAGCTCTGAGACTCCAGAAGCCTCCTAGCCCAGAAAAGAACCCCACGGCTTGACTGCAGCATGGTCAACACACCCTATATGAAGCACTTGAATATATAGGATAACTACATATGGCATACAAAGTGCAAAAGCCAGGTCAAAATATTAGCTATCATGCCACCTGCTTGCATATCTGTGTGCAATTTACTTTGACTACCCCTTCCTGGTTGGGTGATTTCCTTTGTTCTCTTACCAAGATAGAATGTTTCCCAAAATATATGGGAAATAGATTTGTCCTGCTGCTGAAGCAAGAGAGAAACACCAGGAAAACCATCACCTGCTAAGCTCTGTCATCTTGCATCTATCTAACGCTCCTGGCAAATTATTCTGGATAAACAACAATTGTGGTTTGTCCACGTTAACGTTTTGCAAATCACTTTATAAATTACCCGAGGTACAAAGTACGGTTTCCTTTTTCTGTCTGGATGCTGAAACTCTGAATAATGAATGACAGCTAACAAACAGCAAAGAGCTCCTAGTGACAGCGCTGCAACACGCACACAAGCATTTGGAATTTGCAAACGTTTCAATGAATACTAATGACTGAAGAGCTGGAGATTACAAATAACACCACAGACAGCCACAGAATGAAAGGTGCCTGTGGGTTCATTAAATGGGGCAGGGAAGGGGAAAGAAGCACTTTCTCCATCACATCCGAGATGCACAAAATTCAAGTCCTCTCCCCTGCAGCCAGGCTGCAGCTGCACAGCCGGGCGGCTCACCACCCTGCTGGGAATTCAGTCGGGTGTGTTGTTAAATCCGATCTTCCTCAAAGCAGCGCTGAAGCCACGCACAAAGTTCCTCCAAGCCTCCCACGGGCACACTGCACCCTTCAGCCCTTATCCCAGCGCCCGGGAGCTCCTGCATCCCTTATCCCACCAACCAGGAGTTCCTCCAGCCCTTATCCCACCAACCGGGCGTTCCTCGCACTTGCAGCATCCTCTGCTCTCCCACCCGCGGCTCCCACGAGCCCACAGTGACATCCTCCGTCGGGACGTGGCAGCGGCGGGGACTGAGCCCCGTGTTTCATGGAGGAGCCTGGGACATTTGGCTCCCTGAGGAAGGGGGGACACCATGCCCAGCAGCTGCCAGCCTGCCTGCCTGCACTGCCCCTGGGGAAAAGCAAGCCCCGATTTAAACACGGAGCCGGTGTGTTTTCTCTGTGCAAGATAAGGATCGGGATGAGGCTGATCCCCGTCGGAGGCCACCCTTGGGTGGGTACCCGGAGAGCTTGGCAGACTCCCTGTCTGCACAGTGCTGAGAGGTGCTCTCACCTCCAGGCTCTTCTGGCTGGAAATTATTTAACCGTGATTTAAAAGAGCTCTCACAGCCTCCTCCCAGCAGGATCAGCGTCTGCTATCAAGAAAGTGGCTGTGGTGGTGGGATTGAAGATGAATTCGGCAAGGCTGTAACAGTTCCTGATGTGAAAATAGCTTTTGGAGCAATCAGAATGCAGCAAGCCCCCCAGGCGTTAGCTTCATGCATGGCTCTGAGTTTGCAGATTTTTCTTGGTTGCTTTTTTTTATCTCTGTTCTTCAAAGACACAACTTACCAGGCTTTCCCATAAAGAAATGTGTTTGGCCAGGGCTTGCAGTCAGTATCCTCCTGGGGTTTCCAGTGCTGCTGCCCTGAATCTCCCCACGCTGTTCTCCAGTGGCAGGGACAGTGGTGAGCTCATCCTACCCCCATGACAGGACACCTGTGAAGAGGTTTGAAAGAGCCACTAACTTCGTCCTGGAGTGTCACCAACTGAAGAAAGAGTTCAAACAAAAGTTTTTAATTACNACTGCTGGATGAGCTCTCATTAAGGCAGGTTAAGCCTTGATCTCCGGTATTTCTCTCCATCCAGCCAAAGACCTCAAGGCAGGAACCATGAGCACTCTGACTTGATGGGGATACTTGCGGAGATGCAGGAATCTTCCTGTGGGGAGTGTGAGGATACTCTGGGAGAATCAAGGATGCTTCTGGGTTTAGAGGAAAAGGAGGTATGTAGGGATGTTCTAGGGAGGATGGGGTTCAGGGATGCTCTGGGATAATGCAAAGATGTTCCTGGGTTGAGAGGGAAAGAGTGAGCATAGGGATGATCAGGGGAGATTCGAGGAGGCTCTGGAGGGATGCAAGGATGTTCTGGAAGATTTGAGGATGCTCTGAACAGATTCAGGGCTGCTCTGGACGGATGCAGGGATGTTCTGAGGGATTCAAGGATGCTCTGGACGGATGCGAGGGTGCTCTGGACGGATGCAGTGATGTTCTGGACGGATGCAGCTATGTTCTGGTGGATGCGAGGGTGCTCTGTGGCATTCGGGGCTGCATCGGGCAGACGCAGGGATGCTGACAGCTGGAGTGCCGGTCCCACCGGCCGCAGGGCAGCGCGGGGCTGCAGCCCCCAGCGGGGCGGGGAGGAGGGGAGGGCCGGGCCGGGGAGGGGCCGCAGCCCCGCGGCTGCAGCTCTGCGCGGAGCGGCGGGGGCATGGAGAGCGGTGGGGCGCTGAACGGCTCCGCCGCCGCTACCGGGCGCTTCGCCGCCGGCGGCACAGCCGCGCTGGCCGCGCTGATGGCCCTGCTGATCGCCGTCACCGTGGCCGGCAACGCGCTGGTGATGCTGGCCTTCGTGGCGGACTCCAGCCTGCGCACCCAGAACAACTTCTTCCTCCTCAACCTGGCCATCTCGGATTTCCTAGTAGGTAAAGTGCCGTCCCCCGTGGGGCTCCGCGCCCGCCCGGCACCGGCCCGGCAGCAACTTGCCGTCGGGGAGCGGCGTCCCGGCTGCCTCCCGTCCGGCTGCCCTGGGGTCCCCTCCACCGGCACCCGCGGGGTCTCCACTCCCGACACCCTCCCGCAGCCCCGACGTCCCCTCCTGACACCCCCGGGCTACTCCCTCCGGGCGGGAAGGACTCGGCCCGGCGTCCGCGGCTCCCCCCGGGGGCAGCCACCGGGCAGCTCGATGGAAACGAACCCCTCTGGTTGCAGGTGCCTTCTGCATTCCCTTGTACGTGCCCTATGTGCTGACGGGGAGATGGATCTTCGGGAGAAGCCTCTGCAAACTCTGGCTGGTAGTTGATTACCTGCTCTGCACCTCTTCGGTCTTCAACATCGTCCTGATTAGCTATGACAGATTCCTGTCGGTGACAAGAGCGGTGAGTGCTGTCATGACAGCTGAGGGGGGAATAACTCTCCTCCTGCTTTATTCTCCAGATTCTCTGCAATAATTAAAAGCTCTATGAATCGTCCAGAAATTATGAATCTTTCAGCCTGGTGATGGAAAGCAATAATTATCATCCACAAATACATAATTCAGCTGTGGTTTCAGATTAGTATTTCTGGCATAATTAAATCATTTAAGGTTCAAACCCCATCGTGCAGGTGCTCCCTTTCCAGCTGACAGGACAGTAGTGTACGAGTGAGTCAGTGAGATAAGCAGACCCATTACCAACTTGCAGAGGTTTATTATCTCCAGGACAAACAACCGGATGGCAGTCGGACTCCCAGTTTCTCCCTGGCTACCAAGGCAGTAGGTTGCAGTACCAACTTCAGCAGGGCATAGCCCAGACACCTCTGGTTATGTCACAAGATAAAAATGCTCAGCCTTTTGAACGAGCAAGTTGCAGGTAGATCAGATCCATTGCTGTTTGCATACTCCCTGACTCCAAACACAACATGGATTAGCTCCGAGACTCAGAGGGAGCTAATGTGGGATGCCTGCCTAGCCCAGCAGCTGGATGCTTTGCCTCTTCCCAGGGGTTACAGAGAGTAGCTGGGGAAAACTCAGGCAAGTGCTGGGCTCCAACTAAGTCAGTACATTTCCACTAACCAGCTGCCACGGCTGGTTTGGGAGCTGCAAGATGAGGGTTCTAAGTCTTCCCTGCAGGAGTGTGATTTATCTAGCAATTGCTCCTGTTGCCTATAGCATATGAATTTATTAGACTGCTGGGATATTGCCTAGCAACTTTACCAGGAAGGCTAACAGTTCATTTGAGAAGAGCCTCAAGCAGCTGGGGTGCGTGGCCATACTTAAGGCAAGATTTACCCGTTGCAGGTCGCCTACAGAGCCCAGCAAGGCAACACGAGGCAAGCGGTGCTGAAGATGCTGATGGTGTGGGTGTTGGCATTCCTGCTCTACGGCCCTGCCATTATCAGCTGGGAGTATGTCTCAGGTCAGAGCATCATACCCAGCGGGGAATGCTACGCTGAGTTTTTCTACAACTGGTATTTTCTCATGACAGCCTCGACCCTGGAGTTTTTCACCCCTTTCATCAGCGTCATGTTTTTCAACCTGAGCATCTACCTGAACATACAGAAACGCACCAAACTACGCCTGGATGTTTTCCACGAAGTGCACAACCAGTCCTTCACTGAAGAGATGGAAATGAGCCCAGAAGCAAAGCTTTCTTTGAAATGCTGTAAGTGGGAGCAGAAGGAGCCAGCTGAAACCCTTGACCTCTCTAAGAGCAAAGCTCAAGCAGCAGCCTCCACTGCCAGCCTGGGTGCCAAAGAGCTGCTGTCAACGAGCTCCAAGAGCTCCGTGAAACCCAAGTGTTTCAACAAAAAGAGCTGTAAAAATTCAGCATCCACTCTGTCCTTCGAGAAGCGGATGAAGATAGTGACCCAGAGCATGACCCAGCGCTTCAGGCTCTCCAGAGACAAGAAAGTGGCAAAATCCCTGGCGATCATTGTGGGCATTTTTGGGATTTGCTGGGCACCCTACACTCTCCTGATGATCATCCGTGCTGGCTGCCACGGCTACTGCATCTCCGACTATTGGTACGAGACGTCCTTTTGGCTGCTGTGGATCAACTCTGCTGTCAACCCTATTCTCTACCCTCTCTGCCACTACAGCTTCAGAAGAGCTTTCATTAAACTCCTCTGTCCCAAGAAGCTGAAGATTCAACCTCACGATCCCCTTCAGAACTGCTGGAAGTGAAGGGTGCAGATGAGAAGAGCCTTGTTTTCGTACAAGGAAAAGTTATGGAAAAGTACTGTAGCTTGCTTCCTTGGAACAACCTGAGAGCACTGGTCTGAGGCATGTGAGGAAGGCAGCAGTGAGACCACTATTCATTTCTTTTAGCCCATCAACAACAAAATTACACTGAATAGGAGGGTTTTTGACATCAACCACAAGAAATGAAATCTGTGTCTGCCACTTGCAGGTGCTACAAAGGAGTTCTGCTGCCACCTAGTCAGCCAGAGCAGCACCAGCGTTTTGCTGAAATAAAAATAAACACTGACAAATAAAAGCTAACAGAAATAAATAGCTAACCTAAAACTACTGGGTTAAACTGCAGTTCACCTGTTTGCAGACATGATTTTTTTCCCCTGTAAACAGGAGTATTTTTTTTCCATACACTTGAGATATTACACGCAGGTGATGATACAGAATGGATTTCAGAAGGAAAACATCTAATTTATCATTATTACTACTGCAGCTACAGTGATAATCTAGATCCCTGTTGCATGTGGTGCAATAGATATCCTTTCCTTTCCCCAAGAAGGGACAAACCTCTGTCCTAAGGAGTTTACAGCTGGCTCAGAGGCACCCAGCATCCTGAAGCCACTTGATGTTCCCTGATCCCCACTTCACACCTGATAGGAATTCCTTCATGTCCAGCCCCACAAGGACCAGTGCTCCCATAGCACACAGAAGCATTTCCCTCCTGCCCAGAGCTGTGCACTGGGTGCAAGTCCAAGCCCTGGCTCCACAGGACATGGGAGCCCTGGCAGACCCAAAGAAGAGGCTGCTGTGCCTACCTGCAAGGTGCCAGCAGGGTATCAGCTTCTCCACAGTCTTCCTCATCATGACCCAAAGGCATTTTAAAACACCACTTCCGCAGGATCTTCAAAATACTCTTTTGGCAATGTATTGGAGAATGCCAGGCACTGAGAGAAGTGAATCCTGTGTTCCTTTTTCAGTTAGTTTCAGACCTCTTAATTTTAACAAGTTGCAGAACTCTTGCATGCTTCCTTTAAAAATCCATCACTTGAATGGAGACCTGGACTGAGCTGGTCCAGGTGATGTAAGCATTATTATTTTTTAAATTTATTTTGTAATTTATTTAAAGCAGTCAACTAATTCCACAGACAGAGCACCAGATTTGAGAGACCAGTTTAATCTCAGTCTTAACATAAAATCTTGGGCATTTTAGCTCTGCTTCCCATCTCCTGCTTCATCATAATTGCTCTTTTCTTCTGTAACATCTTTGAGAACAGGGGTAGCATGACCACAAAGCAAAAGCCTTCAACTGCCCATCTCTGTTGGCACTGTGATATAGTAACACCAATATGTAATTAGTTGCCATGGCAAATGCTGATATTTAACAGTATTGTACAGGGAAGCTCAAGATCCCAAGTCTGAAAACTACATTTACAAATAGAAACACTGTGAAGTGGCACCCAAAAGCTTATGATGTTGTGATTGCTGATTACACTTCGCTGTTGTAAGCAAACTGTTTTTTGGCTGCTGCTGGGAATAAAAGACAATGCTATCCAACCTGATTCCAGTGGTACATGTTGAGTAGATCAGTATTGTCAGCTCAAGTCAGGCTTTAAACAATGTCTGGGTTTGTGTATCTATTTCAGTCTTGTGACACTTTCAATCAGACTATTCTAGATGGGTTAAAATATATCCTTTGAAATCAATGTACTAAGAATTGACAGTATCTATGCTGAGCTTGCTCATATCTTACCTTGTGTCTGCTGCCTTCTGAAAACCCCAATAAAGTATTTTTATAAGATGTTTGCCAGGTATTATATGGTAAACAGGGTCTTGCTGGAAGTAAAATCCATCCTAAAGCAAAATATCTATGGATTTGCATTAGCAGACAGCTACAGCCTATATATTTAGAGAAATAACATGCCTTCAGCATGCTTACAAATAAATGCTGATCACATGCAAGCTACTGCCACCAAAATGAGTATGATGCTATAGGTAACGACTGAAAAGTCAAAACAGATAGCAGTTATTTTAACAGAACTAAGGTTACAGCATAAGGCACCTTGCTGAGTTCCTTCCCTTCTCCCTTTTTGGGGGCAGAGTATGGGGGTCTGTGTGTGGGGTTTTTTTTCCACAGAAATAGCCTGAAATATTAGTGAAAGTCCAGGAATCTTATTAGTAGAGATACTTCTACAATTTCAGAGAGGAAATATGATAGATAGAAGTTAATCTAAGCAAACTCACATGGGTTTCTGTGGTTAAACAGCTGAATCTCTGACAAACTACACCTAAGAATACCTTCCATACCATGTTGGTGTTACTTCTGACTAAATGAGGTAATAAAGAATTTATCAGTCCTTCCTACAGCAGACATTTGCCTGAGCAGGGACTTGGCAATAAAATAGGAAGATGACAGAGGGGGGTGGGTTTAATTCTTTCTTCCAAATCCTAATGCACGTCAAGAACATTAAAACATTATTATGCAAGAAAACCAGAACTAAGCACCAGGGAGCATATACCCAGTTATTTTTAGCAAGCACTTTTCTTTTTCCTCCTTCTATAAATTTCCCCATCTTAGAGCTTGAATTCATTGAATCAAATTGAAAAAAAACCCCAACCAAACAAACCAGCCCCACATCACATTAACACTCCTAGCTCCAGAATAAGTTTTTTTTCTGCATGTGGTGAGCTGAGCAAGCAGCCATTTAAAAAAGGGAGTTGAAACTGTTTGAATTCTGACCATGACTCTTCTCCAGATAGTCCGAGCCTCCCATCTCAAAATCTTAGCTTATGATTAAATATTTATGCACTGAAGGCAAACAGCAAGTTTTCCCCTGTATCTTTTGGTAGTAACTTTGTTCAAAAGTGATGAGACCAGCTTTAAATTTCAAAGACATGGACTTCCTTCCTTTCCCATGTTCACACAAGCTAAAGCTGCAAGCAAAATACCCAGTTCTAACAGAATCATCAAATTCTTGATACTCAGGGAGTTGGTGGAGCCTGGTTTTGCTTTCAGTAAGGCTAAGATGTAAGGTTCAAGACCTTTCTTGAACCTTATATAATTTAGAGTCCTAACAGTACTTTTCTCTGAGTTTTCCAAATGCATTTTCAGTTTTAAAGTCCTTTCCCAAGGAGAGGAGAAATGGACACATTTCACTGTGAGCCTTTTTCACAGTATTTTTATGGTCTCTGACCTTCATGTGGGCAGAATTACCTACACTTAGCTGAAAGCTATTTTATTCATTGGTGGATTTTGCAGGGAAGATACTTATATTCCTTCCTGAAATAAAAGCTCTTGCCTTGCCAGATAAAAAAGAAAAATAAATACTTATGCCTGGCTGTGAGGTCACACCTGAGCCTGAGTTTTCTACTGAAAATGTTATGAGCTGGTTTTGAAGTTTCAGAGTAGCTGATGACTAATTCAAATATGCTTAAAAAAGTATTTGAAACCTGCTGATTTTTAGTGTTCAGAATATAAATGTCTATATGTATTTGGAAGAGGCAGGTACTAGGCAGCTTCTAGGCATAATCAAATATGAACTGAGAAAACACATTACCCTTAGACAAGGAAGGGCTTCTTGTCAACTAGCCAAGCAAAACAGCTATATATTTTTATTTTTTTTTTGCTACCATACCTGAAAAAAAATCCACCCTCATTCTTATTGCTGAGGCATAAACTGAGCAGACAGGACTTGTTATGAAAAACCATGAAAGACAACTTGCTGTAATTATGAATATACATCAAATATTTGTGGAAGGACACAGGCTTCCCTGCAGAAAAGAACTCCAGCTATTTCCAGAGAAAAACATCCAATTTATGCACAGAATGTGGGGTAAACAAGGTTCCTGCAGCTGCAAATCATCCCCAGGAGGTGTTGAAAGAAACAGGCTGAATGACTTCCCATCAGACCTGTGCAGAGGTGATGCCAGTTCCCTCCTCTTCATACAAACCTACACTCCATTAACTCCAGGATGTGAGGGCCACCAAAACAAGGCCTGTGGTCCTTTCATGGAGCACCATCTGCATATTAATAAATGATGAAAGAACATTTTTCAGCACAGCTACTTTCTTTTTGGCTCTGTAATGCTTCCTCCTTAATCACCAATAATGAGAGATCTCTTTGCACAGAGAGAGGAACTTTGCTCCCCCAGCCTCTCTTCAGTGCCCTTCTTCAATTACCATTTTCTTACTTGTTCTCTCCAACCTGCAGTTATAGAAATTGGCTCCATTGTTCCAGAGACATCACTGAAGCTTCATTAGCTCAAGTAGGAGGCTAGAGAAGAGTGAATGCAAGAAGGAGCTTTTGTTGAAAAACACCTGTCGGGGATAATTAATGAGATTTGCTGAGAGGGATGGGCTTTGAAATTGGGAAGATGTGATTATATCTTGATTTGAAAGAATGCTGTTGGCTTTCCTTCCATGTTTGTCAATGGACACTCAGTTTCACAGCAGAATTAACATGGAAAGGCAGAAGATTGGTATCCTTGCTAGAAAGAAGTTTAACAACACGATTTCTATGAGGGAGGATGATTTTTTCATAGCCCCAGCTCCCACGCTGTGACACCAGCACAACTTTGCAGTGTAGACCTGGTCTTGAAAGAGACTTTCTCCACTCCACAGAACTCATTCTGCAAATAGATGGGACACAATAAAGAGTGTTATTATCTGTACTTCTGATGTGAGAATTAGAGAGAAGAAAAAAACCCCACTTCACTGGCTGCCCTGGGTGAGTGTCACAAAGGCAAAGCTCTGTTGTTTTCTGACACCACAAAGCCAGCCTTTCATGCAAGATTTCACAGATGTATTTGTGGGTAGCAGGGAAGTCACAGCACTTCTGGGTTCTCTTCACCTTGACTTACATCTCCTCCTTACCACTGCACAACATACTTTTCTGACAGTATCTGCAGGATTAAAGAGCTAGGGGGTTTAGAAAAGCACCTCAGAATTCTGCAGGGTGAAAGGTGTCACCTACAACCTGGTACCATCATTTCATCAAGATACAAAACTATCACTGGCAGTCACTTCATCAAACCTGCTGCTGCCAGGGAGAGGAAGACTTACACACACCTTAACAGCAAGAAAACCCAGGTCTGTCCCCAAACCTCTTCTTGGAAGCCCTGGAATGCTGATGACTCATTAATTCAGCACCATTTTTATTGCTCTAAATTGTTACTAGGTGTTTACAAGCCCACATCTTCACTCCATAATTTACAAGCTGCTTGCACAGGCTGGATGCAAAAAGGAGCTAATATTTAATCCAATTTCCAAAGATGATAGGTAGAGCTATACAAGCACATTTGAAGAACAAGACTTATTATTTTTCCATTTGTAACATTCCACAACCAGAAACAATTTAAAGAAAAAATACATTCCATCAGATGCACCAAGCAGGAGTTTTTCTTGTGTTCTAAAGGCTTTTCTTAGACATGAAATACCTGTCAGTCATTCCTGTGACCCCCTGCCATAACATACAATACATTAGAGAGGGCAAGGAAGGGCTCTGAAGGTAGGCAGGTGTGGGGCTGTTTGTGTACAAACATCACAAGTGTCCCTCCTGGGCATGTAAATGCACAATTCATGACAAAAATAAAGAGTTTTGAAAGGCAAACTGTGCCCACAGCTTGGGCATCTGTTCTTTTAAGCACAAAAAAAGCATCTGTGATGCAGCACTGACTTTTTACATGTTTTTTAAACACAATACCCTAGGATTTAGCAGCACAATTAACACTGAAGGAAAACTGATTGCGAAGTAGTTAATAATCTCATTCAAGATCTCTCTGAGCATTCACAAACAACAGGCTCTGGGCTAGAAGGGCTAAGACAGTTCTGGCAAATTTTTGAGCTGTTAAGTAACAGCTGACACACAGCTTTAGTCATTAGAAGCTCTTTATTGAGCAACAAACAATAACAGGAGTTGCATATACAATTCCTTGAACAGAAGGTTACATGTAAATCCTGCAGTCCTCATGAATTGATCAGGGATTGACAAAGCAGAGAAATTACCCTCCATTATGAAAATCATTTACACTCTAAGAAGCACAAATTTAATAGACTATTGCAGCTGGTTTAGCCCATTACTCTGTTTAATATCTCTGAAAGAGTCTGTATTCAAAATAGAGGGATAAAATAGTATGTATAATAGTTGCATGAAGCCTATGTTAAGCAGTCTGAGAGCTAGGAATTAAGTTGTTATTCACAGAATCACAGAATCACAGAAATTAGGGGCTGGAAGGGACCTAGAAGATCATCTAGTCCAACCCCCCTGCCTGAGCAGGATCACTTAGACCAAGTCTCTCAGGAACAGATCCAGGCGGGTCTTAAGTGTCTCCAGAGATGGAGACTCCACAACCCCCCTGGGCAGCCTNAGTAACAAGTAAGGAGATCTTTTCTTGCTGCCATTAAAGCTTTTAAGCAAAATTTAAGTCACAAAGTACCTTACAGAACTATGCAGACAGAAGAATGCTGACATACAGCTAATTCCAGAGGAAGAGAAAGGCTGAAGTCAAACACACATGGGTGACTGTCCCACACTAAATCAGCAGAGGAACTAAGTGCCCAGCACAGCCTTTCTGAAGCTCTCACTGGGAAGAACTCAGGCAGACTGAAGTAAGCAGAAGAGCTCACTTATTTCAGAAAGATAAAGAGCTGAAATGACTTAGAAATTCCCTCTCAGAAGTCCCATGTGCTCCTGACCTCTGCTACAAAGTGATCTTTGCAAAAATGGTTTCTGGGGATGTGAACTTCATACTATTTTCATTTGGAAAAAGTAAAAATAAAACTCTCCATTCATCTCACGAGAGGATGCCCCAGATGAAGTACCAAATAGAAGCCTAAGAACTGGAAATCAACTATTTAAGGTCATTATGATCAACTCATCTCAATAACTATGTTTTTACCTCAACAGTTACTTCACTGAGTTCCAACACTGCTCCACTTCATCAGAGTGCTTTTCAATCACAGTCTGCAAATCAGAAACATTTCTGATCAATATTAATCTCTCACAACTGTGGCATGACAAGTTATCAAACTGCCAGGTAACGCAACAGCTGAATTGCCTCCTCCCCACCAAAGCAACACAAACCAACCTCAGCCTTAAATGCCACTTGTACATCTGTCTTGAAGAGGTCTTTGTGTGCTGACAGCATCTCCCAAACTGCCTTAGAAAACCAGATGTTAACTATCAGACCCAAGAACAAGCATAAAATATTTTCCGAGAAAATCTGAACAAGTTCCTTCTTCGTTCAATTACATTTGTGACCATTTGCAATTATTTTCTCCATTAATATATAAGTACTCAGGCTTTACTAACATGAAAGTGGGAATACAGCTATTTTTCAGCTTAAATGTTCACTAAAAGCAAATTTCCAACTGTGCACTCATTCTTCAAGAGACCTGGTTCATTAAATGCATTGATGGGTACATTAAGAAGAGTGAAGCCAGTAGGGTGAGGGAGATTCTCCACCCCTTCTACTCTGCCCCAGTGAGGACACATCTGGAGTACTGAGTTCAGTTCTGGGCTGCCCAGTTCATGACAGACAAGGAGCTACTGGAGAGAGTCCAGCAAAGGCTGGGAAGATGCTGAGGGGCTGGAGCATCTGTGGCCAGAACAGGCTAAGAGCCCTGGGGCTGTTCAGCTGGAGAAGAGCAGTCTGAGAGGGGAGCTGATCAAAGCTGAGGAAGAGATAAAAAGCCCCTTTGGGGGGCAAGAGGATGGGGCCAGACTCTGGGCAGTGGTGCCCAGTGACAGCACATGGGGCACTGGGCACCAACTGGAACCCAGGAGGTTCCATTTGAAAAGGAATTTTTTTTTCTTGACAGAGCCCTGTCCCAGGCAGATCACAGAATCACAGAA
>VYZU01079911.1:0-10900 GCA_013401355.1 Ceyx cyanopectus
GTAGAACTGGAAGGGCACCCAGGTTTTGCCGTAGTCCATGGACTTGTGGATGGCCATGGACTCGGGACGCGGCGAGCAGAACTGCAGGCTTACGTAGGTCACCTCGAATTTCTTGCCCAGGGAGAGGGTGAGGGTGACGTTGTGGGGGTATTGGACGTAGCTGTCGGACTGCCAACAGGTCAGGTTGTGCGGGTTGTTGAGGTCGGTGAGGAAGGAGGGCGGGTGGGCGCGCTTGGGGTCGGAGGCGTTGCAGAGGTGGCAGGAGCGGACCTGCTCCTCGCCCTTCTCCGTCACCACGCAGTACCGCGACGGCGGCTTCCCGCAGGTGCTCGACACCTTCACCTCCTTCCCGAAGGCCGAGTTGACGAAGTCGGGGATGCAGCGGCGGGGCAGCCCGTGCTCGTCGTAGCAGGGGTCGGGCTGAGCCGTCTGCACGGCGAACATGCTCCCGCCGTGGTAGCCACCGCTCAGGGGCTGCGCCAGCCACGCGGCCGCCAGCAGCAGGGCCAGCGCCGCCTCCGCGCCCCTCCGCGCCATCCTGCGCAACCTCCGCGCGGTGCGGGGAGAGGAGAGGAGGGGGAGGGGGCGGGGGGAGCCGCCGCTCTAGAGCGGAGCAGCTCCGCGGGGCGACTTGGCCGACGGGACGCGGAGCGGCGGGGCTCAGGGAGCGCGGATCATCGCCCGCCCCGCGGCCAGCCCCGCGGAGAAAGGGGAGGCGGTGGCGGCGGACGCACCACAAAAGTGCGGCGGGCGGCGGGGCTGGGTCCCGCCTGCCTCCCGCCCCGGCTCTCGCACGGAGAATGACTGGCGGTCCCAGCCCCCGCCGCGTTTGAGGTCATGCTAAAGGAGTGACATCTCGCTCAAGGAACAGAACAACGACATCCACTGGCGGCTCAGCCAGAGACACGCATAGGCCTCGGGGAGGGCGCGGGGNAGGAGCCCCATGCCTACGTACGAAAAGGACAAGATCGGGTCGTCTCTGCATTCTGGCTTTCCCTTCTCTACCAGGTTAGATAGGACCTGACTCCTTAAGCTGGACTGGGAGTTGGGTCCGGGGCAGAGCCAGCGTGCAATGCAGGAGCCTGGAGCCCGTCTGGTCACCGGAGAGCTCCGAGAGGGTCCCAATTGGGTCTCGGCCTGGAGCCTTCGGCTCCTGGAAAAAAAACCCCGATGCCGAGGAAGTTTTACTGTTATAAATCTTCAGTCCTTGGGCACGACACGGGAGCTAAGGGCCCTGGCGATCGCCGGCAGGTTGTTTTAAGGGGCTGATCTCAGTGAAGGGGCAGTTTCCCCTGCACAGTCCAGGGCTCAGCCTGGGCACAGGGGCTGCGCGGGGCCTCTAGCCGCTCCTCCTCGGTTTGAAGATTGTCGGCGTCCCCGTTAAAGCGAGAGAGGGGTTAAAGGGCGGCATTTGTACCGCACCAGGCCGTGCCCCAGCCCCAGGCTTCCAGAGGACCCCCGGTGCCGAGTGGGCCGACCCTCGACGGCTGCCTCTCTCGGTGATTTGCTCTTCGATGTGCCGGCCCCGGGGAGCGGTACCGAGATCCCGGAGAGCTGGTCCCAGGAGAGATCGGAGGAGTTTCCCTCCCGCGACTCCCGTCCTCCCCGCTCGCCCCCCTTCCATCCCTCCTTCATTAAAAGGGCACTTTTATTTTTCCAACGGAGGTGCCCTCTCCCGGAGCGTTGCCCACGCTGTGTCACTCAAACGACCGGGCCCTGGCACGGCGGCTCGGTCCCCTCCCCGGCGAGCCCCGGCAGGGCGGCCCGAGGGGATGGGGGCTGCCCGGACAGCGACGAGCCCCGGGCCGGCCTCCGCCCCCTCCCCTCCTCCCGCCCCTCTCCCCGCTTTGAATTCCTTGCCACCGAGCTGAATAAAAGTGGTTGTTGTAAATTGAATTAGTGCCTGATTAATCTGCTCCCGGGCCTGCTAGCCCAGCGGGGCGTCTTTGGCAATGCAACCGCCTTCCCTGCAGGGCAGCGGAGCTTCGCAGCCTCCCTGCCCCCATCGCTTCCCCTCGGAGCCCCCCACCCCAGCCCTGCCGCTGCCGGGATTTGTTAACTCTTCCCCGGGAAACTGCCCCTCCGTTCTCTTCCCGATGCCCTTGATGCTCCTTCGCCGGAGGAAGCTGTGTGTGCATGAGAATGCGGTCGTCCCGGGACTGGGGGTGTCCCAGTTCTGCTGGTCCCACCGGAGCGTCCAGGCCGACATAGCCGCATCACACACACGAACAGTCCCGGTGTGTCCTAACTCCGCAGAGATTTTCTCCCCTCTTTTGAACTGCAGTCCGATTTGAGGGATGTGATAGGGATGGGTGGGAGGGAGGGTGGTGTGTGGCGGTGGGGGTGTCCCGGTGGTACCATTTAGCTCTGAAGGAGGGGAATTCAGGCAAAACTGTCCCGGGCCTTTTGGGATAGTCCGGGGCAGCGGCTCCGAGAGACCCCCGGAGACACCACTACCACTCACATATGCAGGCTCTCCCCTGACTCCTGGGATGGGGACAGGCCCTCCCGACCCCCCGGGGACACAAGATCTACTGTGCCCGTCCAGGCGCTACAAATCCAAAGCCTTGAACTCTCCGGCTGCCGGCTCTGACCATCCTCACTCGAAGTGTCTGAGCTCTGGCTCTGCCAACCCGGCTCTTCTCCTCCGGCCGCGAGTGTCCAAGACCCTTCTCCGAGGATGTTCCGTCTGCCTGTGCCCGGGCCATGCCAGGGAGGTAGAGTGACCAGCCCCTGTTACCAACCCCTGTGTCCAGGGAGCGGGGGCTAACAGATGGAGGCTGTTTCGGAGCTCAGCAGGTGCCGTTGAGAGCACCCGCGTTTCGCCCGGGGGAAAATGGGTTTTTCTTTCCGGCTGCCCCTGACCTTCCGCGACCTTCCGCGACCTTCCTGCCGATCCTGGGCTGAAATTTCGTCCTTTCTTTAAAATCCAGGAGAGTTTTTGAAATTCATCCCTCGAGCTTCCCAACCTGGCCGCCCCCCCCCCACTCTGTCTCCAGTCACAGTCTCCACTGTCTTGCGGCAAAATATGGGGGGATTCTAAGAAAACCTGGCCCACGCTAAACTCCCCCGCAAACCTGAGGTGCTGATTAATCCTATTAGCAGGGTGTTAATTTAACAACGAGCAGGCGGTGCCGAGCCGCGGACCGCGCTACCCGGCGGCCGAGGCTCAGGTTGCGTCTTTCGCCTCCCTCCTGTCCTCGCTGTGTTTATTCGGTGTTTCACAACCCCTGGGGTTTGTAATGGCTCTTATGGTCATTAACGTGATTTACTGAGGCTTTCCTCTAATTACCTCGCCCTCAAGCTATTAAATGCATGTAAGCAGCTCCGCGGGGACGGAGGCGCAGCTCACCGGGGCTCGGTCCCGAGCCTGTCAGGGGGCCCTGGGGCCGTTCCGGGAGGATGGATGCTCGGGGCAGCAGGCCGTGCACCCCACCCTGATTCGCTCCTCACTTCGGATTTGATTTTCCTGTCGCTAAGCATCAGCTCGCCCCGAACCGTGCCCTGGCTCGGGGGAGTCCGATCTTCTCCGGCTCCAGCCCCGGTGCGACGCTGCTGCGCTCTCGGTCCCACCGGGTCCGGAGCATATCCGATACCTGCATTGGGAACGGAGCATCTCTGGTTCTTGCACCGAGGATGGAACATCTCTACACCTACCCCGGGAGCGGAGCATCTATGGTACCTACACTGGGACCAGAACATCTCCGGTATGGCCGGTACTCGCATTGGGGCAGTCCGGGTGCGGGCACACGGGCTGAGCGGACGCGGGGCACGGTTGGTCCGATCCAGGTCAAAGCGGAGAGGCACGTTCTCCCCGAGTTTGGCCGGGGAAAAGCCCCGATGAAGCAGAAGGGAGAAGGGCTTTATTTCAGTCCCACCAGGAGAAGCGGCCCCGGCGCTCAGAGCCTGTTTTAAAAGTCAAATCGCTTCGGGTGCCGGAGCTCGTCTACCTCCCCGGTAACAATGCGCTGCTCCTCGCCCACCTCCCCCTGCCATCGCCCGGCCTCGGGTTTTGGGAAAGGGAGGGGGAAACCCAACCAGATATTCCCCTCCTCAAATGTCTGGGGGCCGTCCCCGCGGCGGGGACCGGGAGCGGCTGGAAAAGCAGAGAAGACCCGGGTTGAAATAATCAGGAGCGATTTATTCCCCTGGAGTGACAGTTCTTTTGAGCAGTTGCCGAATGGCAGTTTCTGTCTTTCTGAAAGCTTTTCTTCCAGATTCTGTTCAGATTAGGCTGGGGAGATGAATGAGGCCATTATCCAGCCCAGTAGCTATTCTGAAATGCCAAATTAATTACCAAGGGCTAAATCAAGGCGATGGGGGCTGGAGGGGAGTGGGGCGGGGGGGGGCGGAGAGCGTTTTGAGGTGTGAAAATATCTGTTCGATCTCTTAAACCCGGGTACGGAGGGCGGCCTGGAGTGTCCCCCCAGTCTCTCTCCGCAGGTGCGGGGATAGCAGCGACTAGAGCCGACGAGGAGACTCCGCTGGGTCCCTCTTCGGTTCCCCCCCTCTCCCGGCTCCGGCGCGGCTCCTCCGGCTGCCGCATCGCTTACCTCCGGCGGGGCGAGGAACGCCGGGGCTGCCGGGACCCGCGGGGCTCCGGGAAAGGTTGAGTCGAAGCCGGAGTCACAGCTAAAGCCGCTGGTCCTCCCTCCGATGCTCACACGACTCTGACCGGAGCCTCCTCGGCGCTCCCGGCCGCAGTCTGCCCGTCGACCCCCGGGGCGGAGGAGTGGGCATCCCGGCTTCCCTCGGCCGGAAATGCTGGAAATCCCCGCACCCCCCCCCCCGGGGCTTTGCCATCGTCTGGGCCGCCGCGGACAGAACCCGCCGGGTTTTGTGATTGTCTGAGCTCCAAAGGGGATGCAAAAAAAGTGATGAACCGGTCGCTAATGGCGGGCCGGTGTTTGCGATGGGATGGGGATGGAGGAGGGAGAGTGTGTGCGCAGGGACGCTGTTCCCGAACTTCCCGGAGCGCAGGCATTCGGGTTCGCATTGCCTGCCTCGGGGTGGTTACAAAAACACCTCGGAGAAAGTGGGGGAAGATTTGTCTGGTCCCCCTAGATGTCCCAAGGGAATTAAGCAAGAAGGCACCGCTGGCTCTTCCCCGACTGACGTCTTTCTGCGAGCACAGATCTCAGCATTTGCAAATGACATTTAATCTCTCCCGTTTAATCTCTCTTTTTGGCTCTCGGCGGGCAGTTCCCGTTATGATTGTTGCTCTAATATTAACGCTTTGCTCCTACACAAGTGTAATTGCTCATAAACCTCCGATCCCTTTGTAGGTCCCTGGCCCGTAATCTAGTTTTCAGTTCCCTGGAACTCACACCTCTGTCTCCTCTCAGGCATATAAAATTGGGAAACTTCATACAAAAAAATAAATTAACGATATCTATATGATTTTTAGAGAATGGTGGGTAGAGTCTGCCTTTTTTTTTATTATTTTATTATTTTAATTTTTTATTATTTTTTTTTTTCAGGGGAGAACTGGGCATGTGGCTCATGCTGAATCTTCTGCAGCGAACGCATACGGCCAGTGATATCCCAGTTCAGCTTGCCGAGCTGCTGGGCAGAATTGCTGGCAGCAGCGAAAGCAGTGCTAGGCACGACATTTTCTTACACTAGAAAGTCCTTGCAAACGAGGAATAAGCAACGAGGAGATTTCCCAGGGGTTGAGAAGTGGGCTGTAGAAGGAATCAAGCCTTTAATGTAAATTGGCCGTGGCTGGCAGAGACCACCGAACACTGGGCTATTCAGCATCTCTGTGAACCTCTAATGATCAACTCGGTTTTCAATTATACACCCAGAATTGCCACCAAGTGAGATAAGCCTCTGGAATACTATATTTTTTTTTTCTCTTGCAAAATGTTTTCTTTAGGGCAGGCAGACTAGAAAGTTCTAATATTTGATTCAATTTGAGCAGCCCAGCCTGCTGGAGAACCCCCGGCCACACCAAACGGGTACCCAAATGGCTCCCGCATTCCTGGGGACGTCCAGGTGGATTCAGCCACTGCAGGGAGCTACAACGGGTGCCAAATATACCAGACAAAATGAAATACCTCCTTGATGGTAAAATTGTTTAATCCCGTGATTTATTTGTGTGTTTCTCTGCAGAAACAATGGTCTAATTTGGGTGAGTGTGGATGCAGCAGAACAAAAAGATAATGAAGCTTAGCCTGAAAATTGCTGCTGTATTCTGTATATTGGACATACTGCCGAGGTATCATCAGGGTGGAAAAGTGGATGTTATATGGCATAGACCAGAAACGTGCACGAACCCTCCAGACTTCAGCTGCTCTTGCATCCCAAAGAAACCTACCCTGCATTTTCAAGCTATTTCCAAGATAAAATTACTTTTCCAAGCGGTATATTAAAGGGAATGGGACAAGAAGAGCACGGTGACATTACAATAATGTTCTGAGCTCAACGGGGGGAAAAAAATACCAGAAGATAATTGGGAGCTCAGTTCACTAGGAAAGTCCTGGCACAGCTGAAGAACCTTTCACTGCAGTGATTTTATGGAGGTGTGGCAGGACATGCGTGCACTGACAGAGGGAATAAACCCTGTCTGTTTCTGGGCACTGGCATTGTCACCCCAGTTTCATGGATCTGAAGGACTCTTCTGCCAGGCTGAGAGATGGGAGATGTGGGGTGAAGAAAAGCAGGTTTTGGCTTGGAGGAGACAAAGTACAAAGTTTGCTGGGGATCTGTATGGGGAAGGGGACATCTGATTTTTTCAGTACAATGTTTAATCCAGAGGGACTTCTGTTGTGTTTGTGGGGCTCCAGGCACAGTGCAGTAAACAGTCGGACTAAAGCAAGTAGTGTTTATCCTGCACCACTACAGTGCAGAAACTATTCTGCAGATCTTATTTTTCAAATGCTCAAAGTATCCACCTGGATCTCGGGGGACCTGGGAGCAATCCCACCCTTTGCAAAGGACTGTTTTAAGACTATTTATATCAAGTATTTGTTTTTGACTTTTAAAGAGAGAAATTCACAATATCAGAGCAATACACAAATCCTTGCTGTCTCTGGAGACAGACCTCCTCGGGGACCCCAGGTTCTGCACCCTGCTAAGAGACCACCCAGCTCAGCTGTCCTGCCTTGAGGCTATAGGGGACTCAGAGTGAGCATCCCTGCCCTAAAGTGCCCAGCTCTGCTTGCACGACACATTTGGTGGTTTGGTGTCTCCACTAAAGTGAAGTGAGGCTCTGGGGCTTGCTGATTTTCCCGTCTGTGCTGTTTGGAGACAGCCCAGGCTTGGGGGACTTAACCAGCTGCTGGCCCTGGCTGTCCCTTGGGCAGGGTATGCCACCAGCCTGGCACTGGCTGCCCAGCAGTGACTGCTGCCTTCCTGCAACGAGGAAGAGCCTGGCAGGGCTCCTGTACGGGTAATTGGCAGCAAATGGAGCAGAAGGGAAGACACTGGGGGCGGGCTCCTTGGGTGCAATCTGACCTCCACAGCCATCAGTCATCTTTGACATCTCTCTTTTTTTTATTAGTATTATTATTTCTACATTTTCTTGAGAGTGCTGTGGCCCTGCAGGGTGCAAAGAAAAGATTTTTTTGCTTCCTGCAGAGAAGGGGCAAAGCAGAGCCAAGAGCCGAGGGCTGAGCAGGGCTTCCCTGTCTGACATGGCAGCTCAAACGAGTCCCCAGTGCCATGAGCTGCCAGCTCTTCCTTTGGGAGGAAAACAGCTTTGCTACAGAAACATCTGCCTCTGGGCCCTGCTTGGGGAGAATAATGACAAAGTCGTTTCCTCTTGAGTTTGCACCAGTATTACTCAAAGAAAATTGATCCTTTTACTTGCTGCTTTCGCTTGCTTTAAGTGAAATCTGAGCAGCAACTCAAACACGAGTATTCTGGTGCCAAGGGAACCTGGATGGAAAAGGAAACTGATCAGTGTTATGGCAGTGGCCAAATGCTGCCCAGAGCAGGGCATCCTGAACAGTGAATCCCCAGCTTTGCCAAGGGCAGATTTCAAAAAACTCATGTTCCTTTAAAATAATTAATTTGAGCAGAGATGATTCCTCACCTACATTACAGAAATGTTTGCTGGGCACAATGAACACTATTGATATCAGGCCAGTGTGGGAGTTTCTTTTGGCTCTTTTGACTTTCTACCTCAACAGAGGCTGTTTAGGAGAACCCAAGATCATAATTTTATATGGGACCTGTGAAAGGCTGGGGAGCTGAAACACTGATCTTCTTGCTGGGAATTTTCCTCCCCACTGCTTCAGAATAGAGCTGTGAAAAGGAATTTGATCTTCTTAAGCTGGTGTAAGGTAAAGATGGAACCTGGGCAGGGCTTCAGGGGGAGAGGGAGGGTGTGTGGCTGAGGTTGGGGCCAGGGCAGGCAAAGCTGGGTGTATTTCAGCTACATAAGGAGCAGGATTATTGAAATGTGTGTCTCCAGAGTTTCTGAATTCCCATTGCCTAGTAACTCCCTTTGCCAGATAATTAACTCTTCTCCAGCATTTGCTTTGCAGTGATGAGTGGGCTCATGGGGCTCAGTTCCATTTTCATCTGTGGCAGTCCTGGGGCAGACTCCATTTCAGCACTGCAGACAAAGTGGGTGTTTTGTTGATTTATTTGTTTGAAGCAAACAAACAAACAAAATGAAAAAAACAAACCCCAAACCCTCCAGAAAGCATCCTGTTCCCTCAGGGAAGAAGTGGGGGATCTGCAGGAACAGAGCCAGAAAGGCTGGGTTTATCCATAAATCCGGGCGAAGAGGGTCATGTAAATGGCCATCGAGTTTTGGGGTTTATACCTTCCTTAAGCAGAGGATATGAAACAGGTGTTGGGGGGGCTTTCTGGCATCCACAACCCACCTTTGCAAACACGGGCTGCTGAGTCTACGCTCTGCATGTCCCCCTGGCAGGACCAGGGAAAACAGGAGCTTTACCCAGTTTGTCAGGAGCTTTACCCAGAGCGCTTTGCAGCATTCGCTCTCCTTTTGGCAGCTGTCCTAACCTAATTATAATTAAGTATGTATTAAGCTAGGATGAAGTGGCCTTCGAGTGGCTATAACCTTTTAATAGGGGAACTTGTGGTAAGGCAGAGGGAGCGCAGCTCAGGCCAGGCAGCAAGACATCGTGTGAACCCCAGACAAGGTGTGTTGGAGACAGGGCCAACGGGTCAACTTTGGAGAAAGCTGCTTGTGATTCCCCCATGAGGACACAGAGCCTTGGTGCCTCTCTGTCCCGTGGCTGGGGTACATAGATACCCCAGCTCTGCAGGGTTGCCCAGCCCAGCATCATTGCAGAGCTCCAGAGCCTTACCTAGCGGCTGTCCCGGGAATCCCAGCCATTAATTGGTGTTGCACCCCCACGAGGGATGGGTGATGGGCTGGATCTGAGTGAGGACAGACAACAAGCACCCCATCTACCCTGCCACGGCACTCCCTGCACATCACCCCAAACCCATCTGGGAGACCCGCTGCCCCAGCTCAGCTGGTGCCAGTGCCCGGCAGTGGGTACCGCCCTGTCTCATCCAGTTCCCTTGCAAGGGCAAAGCAGCTGGGGAGGGTTTGTTTGCCGAGCTAAATTCCTCGCTGTCGACTGCTGCTCAGCAGCACCGTCACTTGCCTGCAAACTGATCCCTGCCGCGCGTCCTGACGTGCCCGAGCGCTGGGACTGCTGGCGGGGAGAGGTACTGAGAAGTGTGAAGGAAGGGGATTGGGGCGGGGGCAAAGGAAGGCAAGTGGGTGGCTCTGTGTTGGCCTCAGTTTCCCCGGATTCATCAGGGGAATGATGCTCACAACGCTTTAGAAAGCTCTTCACAGTCCATGGCAGAGAAGGTTGCTCTAAACTTATGCCAGGTGGTGGTTGCAGTTCTCATCCCTGCTCCCAGATGCCTTAGTAACAAGGGGTAGGAGGAGAGAAAAGCTTCTTTTTCTGTCCTGGCATGCTAATGCCCTATCCCTACCCTCCATGGCTTTGATAATCCCCTATTGTTTTTCTGTAATATGCTAGAGAAAAGCAAACCCATTCTCCCAGCACACTGCCTGGTTTTTTCTTCTTCTTCTGGAAAACAAGCCTTATCTCCGGGGTCCCTCCTGCCCCTGTCACCCCGGTCGATGCACGCAGATGCTGCCCATCAGAGGATAAAATCCAGCTGGGACCAACTCACATCCATCAATCACCACACCAAGACCTCATGGCCCATGTCACTGCTCCCTCCTTCTGTCTCAGACACAGGTCTCCTGGTCACTTACTGGTGTCAATAGGAATGTGGTGACAGATGCAATAAAATGTTACTGCTGTGAGAGTCACTGTGTGGTGTAATTTGTTCCTGTGCCACCCCAAAATTCACAGATGAAGGTACATGTCTCTGAGCTCCTGAGACCTTCAGATCACAGAGATATGTGTAACACATTCACCTTTGCTGGCCTCAAAAAGACCAGTGGTTTGGGCTTTATAATAATCTCATTTAAATACTTAAGTTTGCAAATCTGAGTCTAGAAACATTGATGAGACCACAGTGGATTTTCTGAGTATGGAGTGGCTTTACTATAAATTAGAATGATAGTATCTGGATTAAAGTAGCCCCTGGGAGGGGGTGAGAAGTTGATGGAAGTTTAAGGATTTAAAGACAGCAAGAGCATCTGTAGATGTCTCCTGCCTGGAGAGGTCCTGCACTTGCTGTGGTCCTCCCTCAGGGCTTGCTCCATGCAGTGATGTCCCATGGGAAAACCTTGCTGTGGTCACCACCAGCTTGCAGGCAACTTCCCATTTTGATGACAGGCTTGCTGACCCCACACTGACCATGGCAACTCTCAAGCATTCTCCATGGTCAACACATCTTCCTGGTCAACACATCCACCTTTTCCCACCCTGGGACCTGCAAATCACTGTCCACAGGGTACATGTCTGCCTGCCCCATCCCCTTTCCT